>JAZKJV010008631.1:0-40000 GCA_037367405.1 Ottelia alismoides
TGTCCGGACCCTGTGAGTATTCTTTTCATTCTTTCTGCTCTTGTTTTTGCTGCCTATACTCAGGGATATTTTACCCCTAAGTATAGGGGGGGCAGATTCTGTATATTCTTCACTCGGCTTTCCCTTCATGTACAGCTTTCTATACTTAGGATTAGTTAATCCTAAGTATAGGGGGAAACACCGAGTTCCTCTCATTCTATTCATTTATTCGTTCCTGTACTTAGCCATTCCTTTTCACTTCCCTTTTACTAAGCACGAGTTATGTCTTCTTCATCGCTCTTGATCACTCTGAGGACATCGTTCGAGCTAAGTATAGGGGGGTGTGTATATATTTCATATATACTTTAGCCATAACTCGTACTTTGTGTGAGTGTGTTAATAAATAAAATGGCTAAAAATCACAAAATTTTTAAAATTTTTCATGTACATAAACCTCTTTTATTCTTGCACATACATAGCTAGTGTATAAAGTATTTCTGTAAAAATGATTTCAAAAATCTTTTGTAAATATTTTGTATCAAAATTATGTATATAGTACAAAATTTTTCCAAAATGTTTTGAAAATCAAAAATTTGCAAAAATCTTGTGTAAATGTTTGTAAATATCATTTTGCAAAACTTGCACTTCATGCATCATTCATTCATGATTTCAAAACATTTTTTCAAAAATTTTGCATGATTGTAAAATATTTGTAAATAGCATCTTGTGTACATATATGTATATAGTTTTTCCTGGAGGAGAGTTGACATTTAAACTAAGCCTGGAATTAAATTGAGAAATGGAGCTTGAATAAGATCTTAATCCACTTAACTTCAAGAGGAACCTTGTAGGACTTAGGGTTAAGGCTTTTCAGGTCCATAAGGGCTTAATTCTTTGAGTCCACTAGGCTATGAGCATATGTCATCTTGATGAGCCTAAGTAGAGCACTTAACAACACACGCATGACTCTCAGAGACAATGGCTTCACTTGCACCTGCACTTTACACATGGCTCTCCACGGATGAGGTGGTGAGGAGGCAGTTTCCTTTGGCTTGGGGTAGCATATGAGGGTAGTACTTTTAGGCGGAACCTCTCTTCTTCTTATAGTGAAGGAAGTGCACCTCAACTTGGTCTAGTGGTGTTGAAAGCTAAAGACAGAAGCTGTGGGTTTGCAATAAAGCTTCAAAAGAGGGATAGTCTACTGGCTCAAGGGGAAATTTCTTATATGCTGCACCATGTAGATATGTTGTACAGAAGTTCTTGAAAAAAAAAATGCAAAAATGCAAAAAGAACTCCAAAAAAGTGGTGGGTCGGATTGAAAATTTAATAACCCCACCGGAGTATAAAGCAAAAGCTTATGGTATCCATGTTACATCTCATGAAGCTTGCAGCGGGAGACTTAGCTACACTGGCTAAGCTTCCAAAACTCTATACTTCTACCCCCTCTTCTTGAGCCGGTTGCACTTGAACTTAGAAGGGAATACCCCGCTTCTCGAGGAAAGAGTTGCTAGACTGAGGCATTAGAGTTACCAGGTTGAGGGAGGTTGTTTCTTTGTTACTTCTGAGGTGGGGAGCCACATATCACTTACACCGCAAGGAAAAGATTCATGGTCATTAGAGTTTGTGTCTGTAGACTTGTTCTGATCTGGTTTATTAAGGAGTCTTGCCCATCGACTGGTGGAACTCGGAGGCTGTTGAGTTTTAAGCTTAAGTCCAAATAAGGTTCCGACACATTAATAATCCAAAGATCTGATCGAGCTCCATATTTCAATTTAATGAAGGAAAATTTAATAAGTCAACCTTGATCCATGTACATCCTCTTTTTCTTTTTCTTTCTTTTTCACTTCTTTTTCAAATAAGTGTTTGCTAAGGGACTAGCAAAGTTAAGCATAGGGGGGTGATGAATACCCATTCATCACTCTTTATTCTTATATTTTAGCTACAAAAACCTTTGCAAATACATGTAGATATGTGTAAATACAAATAATTACCAAAAGCATGCATGGTGTAAAAACCTATAATTAGCATGTTTTTGTGCACAAAATAAAAGAATAAAGAGCAAAAAGAAAAAGAGGGAAATATTTAGAATAAATATTGAGCAACCTAACCCAAGGGAGGGCTCAGCATGGGCCTGACCGCATAAAAGCCAAAGTAGAGGGAGATAGGGCTCACATGTGTATATACTTCTGTAAATACATTAAATTATATTTTCCTCACCCAAAAATATGTTTGTCCATATTGTGTGTATATTTAGAAACTATTAAAAACAAAATAAAAAGATGAAAAGCAAAAAGATCAAAAATACCCTTCCTTCACCATGTGTATAGACCATTATCCTGTATTTATTTAACCCTATAAATAAATAAAATTATTTTCAAAACTTTTTGTAAATAGTCTATGTTATATTTTGTAAATAAAATAAATAACAAGAAACAAAACAAAAATCAAATAAAAATTACAAAATGAAAAATACCAAAATACATTGTATAAATACCATGTATATAAATGTATACAACTATTTATTTCACCCTTGTATATAAATAATTAAAATAAAATAAAAATACCATTTTATTCCATATTTTATGGTGTAAATAAATAAAATACAAAATGAGCATAAAAATACATAAAAATAACAAATAAAAAATCAAAAATAAAAATCCATGTAGTGTACATATACCTATATATATAGCTACCCTATTTTTATTTCCAAAAATTAATTAAAAATCACCAAAAAATAGAAAAAAATAAAAGAAAAATATTTCATGTTTTGAGTTTTCTTTAATTCGGCCTATTTCTGCCTTAAAATAAATAAACAAAAAATTGCATCCACGTGGCCGCTCCTGATTGGTCCACGGGGGATTGTTGACCCCGGTCAACTCCCCCGCGGACTCCTTCCTTTTCTGGAAGACGCGCGCCGCCCCGCCTTCTCCGATTTTCCCACGCGTCTCCAGGCTGTCTCCCATGCATATCCCATGCCCGGATTCTTCGCCGTTCATCCCTCTCCCTCGCCGGATCCTTCGCCATGAAATCAACGCCTTCCTTAGCCGTCGTCCCTCAACCCTAAACGCCCCTGTCACCATTTATATCCAGACCTCCGCCGCCTCCGCGCCCCATCTTTGGCCCTTCTCCTCCTTCCCAGTGACCTCCATAGGCTTCGCGAGAGTGACAGCAAGCGTCTGCCCTTGTTGCAGTGAGGCAAGGAAGCGAATCCATTGATCCGGCGATTCTCGCCGTCCTTGCTCCGCCGCCGGCGTTGAGCATCGAGCTTCAGGCCTTGACGCCCTTCGAAGCTACGACCCGGAGTTAGCCACGCTCCAGCACAGTCTACTGCAGCCATCAGGTAGTCGATTAGCTCTTCCATTTCTCCCAATTTCCGATTTCGCCCAAATCGCATCTCCGACGTGCTTCTCTGATTCCGACTATCCCGAGTACCCTTTCGATCATCGGAGCACCTTGTCATCTCCGCCATCTCCCCACGCACCTTCTACGCCCTTTCACTCAACCCAGATCGCACCGGATCTGGGAATCGAGCTCCCCCGCCGACCACCTTCGCCGGAGCTCGCCATCTCACCGCACCGATCACCTTCACGCCACCTAACCGGGTCGAGGCAATTTGCCCTCGACCCGTGAGTCTTCTGGTTTACTTTTCAGATCGAATCGAGGGTGTCTGAAGCCCTTCGCCATCCAGCCAGGAGCTTCGTCTCCGCCGACTTCGCCGGAGCTCTTCAGAGCTCGGTTAGGTCAATAATGTTATCCACATTATTTATATCTATGATAATTAAATCGTATTTAATCATCTTGGATCTCGATTTTGATGTGGCCAAATAACATGAATCACACTCATATTATTTACAACTTTGATAATTAAATCATATTTATCTATCTCAAATAACTCTCCTTATAATGTGAAACAAATTCATATTATTCATGATAATTAAATTTCATTTAATTATCCATTTCTCAATGCTCGGATACATATATCAACATTGAAATTATCCATGAACTCTTTCAAGGATAATGCGCTTTCTCCACTAATACTTGGAGATAAAGACAGGGTGATTGTATTGTTCCATGTATAGTGACTTGGATATTGAGATCACATCTCAAATCCAGGTCTTGAGGACCTCCCGTAGATGCTTGATTAAATTAAGATCGCAAATCTAATCTTCTCATTACATCTGAATCACATTCAGATCAATGTCCAACATTTGGACTTAGATCGGACTACTTCTCTATGAAAGGAGTCACTAAAATCCAGACCTATTTCATCACTCCCTCGGAATTGAAGCGTCATTGTTATACAATCGTTTATAATCACATCACCCTCAGGCATCCCTAATACATGTACGTCCTGCATACTGGAAGACCAGAACAAAGCTGAAGTTTTAGATCTCTTTTAGATTGTCTCCTTCAGGATTTTATCATTAAGGTTCTCATTCGATCATTGGGAGTCGGTATCAATCATATACTTTCCAAAAGCATATATCATACCTAGGTGTTGATCATATACTTTCCAAAAGCATATATCAAACCTTACAAATTCAGTCAAGCTTCCAAAGCGAGATGACCACGCATGGAATTTGATTCTTCCCAATATCTATGAGTGAGCTCATGTCTTCTGGTTCAGCAATGAACTTGTATGATCTTTTTGAAAGATCGTATTACTAATATGCCCTTGCATGCACATCAGCGCATTGGTGTATAGACCTTGGTTAGATCATCAACCTATTGGTCTGCTAAATTTATATACTCAAACATATAGTAACACATCAGTCTCCGGTCAGAGGATGTGTGCCTATATTGTGACAGCATACGACATAGGACTTTGGTTATCTCGATCTCATTAAGTCAACTCCTTGACCTAACTAATCTGACACCTCTGAATGTCTATTTCCATGTAGAGGACTTTGATGACCGAAAAATCCCAAGTGACTAAGGTAATCAGGTATATCTAAGATGGTCATCGCGACCTCAATCACTCGGAGTCAATCAATCAAGAAAAATAGACCACCAATAAAGATAAAATCAAATCAAAAATCAATAGCGGTCTTGCTATTAGTTTAACCTGGTATAGCGACCAGGGGCGAACGCAAGGAGCACGGATTGGCCCCGCGGCCTACGAAGTAGTCAAAAAGAGAGGAAAAAGAAATAAAAAGGTATTTTTGGTGGTTTTTAAGTCTTTTTTATATTTTTTGGATTTTTAAGATATTAAGAAAATAATAAAAGCAAGGAAACAAGACACTTCAACAATTTATTTAATGCATTAAAAATCAACCAAAAATTCAAATAAAAATATTTTTGTGTGTTTTATAATTTTTACTGTTTTTAGTGAATTTTTGGGATTTTTCTGAGGTTTATTTAATTTTCTAAAAATCAAACAGTGAAAGGAAAAGAGGGTACTGTCCAGCCGAGCTTAAGGGACTTAGATAAAATATCTAAGAGTCCCCAATAAGCCTGGAGGTATTTTTCCTATATAGAGAAGAAAATAAGGAAAATTGAACACCTAAATTATTATTTTTGGGTTTTTAATTTATTTATTAGAATTTTTATACGCTTTTAAGTGTTTTTCAATTTTTAGATGTTTTAGGTAATGAAAAATAGCCAAAATTGGCTAGAAAATCAAGCACAACAAAAAAACATTAGGTAATTTTTTTGTGAATTTTAGATAACTTTTAATATTTTTGTGATTTTTAAACTCAATCAGTAACAAAAATAGATGTTTTTGAATTTTTAAAAATATAAAATCAAAACAAAAATGTCTCCAAAATTTCCAGAAAATTTTACACTATGGCAGGAGCCATGTGTCCAATTTTCATTGGATTTGGAGTATGTTTGCTATTTTATTAAAAATCAAAATAAAGCAACAGTGCACAGGGATCTATCTGCAATTAGAATAAAGTTTTGGGTCCCTGGAATAACAACCCTGAAAAGTATAGGGTAAGGAACGCAAATTACCCCCCGGGCCACGCACGATACACGTGGCTCAGGCCTGGGGGGACCTGATTGCAATTCCTATTAATAAAAATTCAAAACGTAACAGGGCAAAAAGGCAGGGCCAATAATGCAAATACACCAAAATACCACGTGTCGATGCACGTGTCCACAACTGGCAGGGGTATAAATGCAAATATGATAAAAAGAAGGGTCCACAGTGCAATTTTCACAAAAATAAAAGAACTACACTACGTATTTACAGGACTAAGAACTAAATGCATAAAGTAGAGGGGCCTAAGTGCAAATACCCCTTATTAAATGTCGAAGGCCGGATGTGCGCCACGTGGTTGATCCAACGGATGAGAACGAAGGCGCCTTAACCCTTAGAACGCTTGGCCTGATCGAACGTCTGAGGGGCCTCCACGTGGAGATCGAACAGTCCTGGTGCTCTGGAGTCTAAACCCTCGAATAACCAACGGTTGTGATCGATCCTACGAAGATCTGGCGGTGGCTACAGCTCCACGAACGGACGGACGTGATGTGATCTGGAGCGATGGGGTCGATCTGACGGTGGACGAAGATCCTGGAAGAACTGGCGGCCGGCGAACCTCGCCGGCCCACTACGCGCACGGTGGACCTCGCCTGTTGCTCCTAAGGTGCGGGGAAGCTTCGTCGTGAAGCTCCGCACCTGATGCGTTGCTCCGATGAAAGCGGGGAACTCCGGAGAGCTCCGGCGACGTGGAAGAACAGGAGCTCCTGTGCTCTGGAGTCTCGACCTCCAGATGAAGTCGAATAGGCTTGATACCTGCACAGGAAGAGAGCTGGGTCGAGGGCAAACTGCCTCGACCCGTCAGAGCGGGAAATGGGTGGAAGATGGGGCGATATGGAAGCTCTCCGGCGAGCGGCGGAGGGTGAGAGCGGATACCCTGCTCCGGGGCGAGCCAGGGGGAATGGAGGGTCGAAGAAGGTGGAGAGAGGTCTGGTGGACGTGGTGGTGGTGTCGGAGGGATGAATGGGTGGCCGGAGACGAAGGGTGGAGGCGGCGGAGCTACACGACTGAAATCGGAAAAAGCTAAATCTACGCTAATCTACGGGCTAAGAAGTTACCTGGCGGGTGCTGTCGACTGGGCTAGAGCTCGGGAAGCTCCTGGGTCGTTGCCTGCAAGGGGTCGTCGTCTCCCCGAGGCTGGACGCGCTCGCGGCGGCGCTCGGCGGTTGAACCACCAGATCAGTGGCCTCCTGGGTACTCGTGCCTCGCTTCCACTCCAGAGGACTCGGTTGTCATTCAGGCACTCCGGAGGAGCTCCTTGACGGCGAGCAAGGGGTCCAAAGATGCGTGAAAACCTCGTCGGAGCTGAGACTTTATATGCTCAGGGATCCGAGAAGATCAGGATCGGGCGAGTCACTCGAGCCTCGGATCCCTAAGATCCACCCCGGGCGTGGGTCACGGATGTTCAATGATCAATCGGAGCCCGGGGTTAAGGTCATTGGCGATCGGGTCGATCGTGGAAAAAATAGTGAAATCGGGTCGGTCAGGATGAACCCGGCTCTGGTGGTCCTGGGGGGAGATTTGACCGGGGGTCAACAATCCCCCGTGGACCAATGAGAGCCCGCTAAGCACAATTTTTTTGTTTATTTATTTTAAGCTAGAAAATGATCGAATTAATAAAAACCTAAAACATAAAAAATATTTATTTTATTTTTTTTTCTATTTTTTGTGATTTTTAATTAATTTTTCAAAATAAAAATAAGGTATTTACATTATATAGCTATATATAGGTATATGTACAATATAGGGTTTTTAATTTTGATTTTTAATTTGTTATTTTTATACAATTTTATTCCTATTTTATATTTTATTTATTTATAACATAAAATAAGGAATAAAAAGATATTTTTATTTTATTTTTATTATTTATATACATAGGTGAAATAAATAGATATGTATGTATATATACATGGTATATTTACAATAGTATTTTTTATTTTTAATTTTGTTCTTTTTATTTTGTTTTTGTTTTAATTTATTTATTTTATTTATTTACATTATATCATATAGAATATTTACAAAACTTTTGGAGATTGATTTTATTTATTTATAAGGCTAAATAAATATAAGATGGATGGTTTATATACATGATGACTATATACAAGAGTGATGTTTTTATCTTCTTTTTAATTTTTCTATTTGTATTTTGTTTTTATCTTTATAAATATATACAAGTATTTACAAGCCCTTTTGAGTCTATTTTTTTGAGGAAAATACTTTTATTTTATTTACATAGATATTTACACACATGAGCCCTTATCTCCCTCTACTTTGGCTTTTATGCGGTCAGGCCCATGCTGAGCCCTCCCTTGGGTTAGGTTGCTCAATATTTATTCTAAATATTTCCCTCTTTTCCTTTTTAATCTTTATTCTTTTATTTTTGCACAAAAACATGCTAATTATAGGTTTTTACACAATGCATGCTTTTGGTAATTATTTCTATTTACAACTATATACATGCATTTGCAAAGGTTTTTGTAGCTAAAATATAAGAATAAAGAGTGATGAATGAGTATTCATCAGACTTACACCAAGTGGTCGGTCAGATATCAGCCAAATGAGAAAGGATTGCCATCTCCTACTCATGTCGGAGATCATCTCTTAACAATCATTCGATGGTGCTTGATGAGTCCTCAATCTAACTCTTTAGATATTCATCCAAGCACCAGCCTCTATGATTCAATAATTGAATCAACAGTTCTATGATCATCAAGATGGCCATGGTACATAACCCTAATTGTACTAAGGGACCTATTATGCAAATTAGTTATTCTTTATTTTAGATCAGGGAATGATATTTGCAATAACATTTATTGCATAATGGCTCACCGTAGGCTCGCATGTCCAACAGCTCTTATCCATTCAACGTTAGTATAAACCACAGACAAGGTTCATACAACTGATTTGAGTGGCTATGAGATGGAATGAAGGGAATGAACATTGTGAAGGAAAGGATCCATAGATGGGTTCCAGGGTAAGGAGAAACCTAGAAAGGATCGATGTGGACAAATACATGGATAAGCGAGGAGATTCACTGAGTTATATGCATGGATTATGGATTGATGGCGAAGGTGTCCAATAATTCAGATCAGAGATTAATTGAGTTACTTTCCCTAAAAGAATCAGAGCACAATGATAAAACTTGAAATAAGATAAAAAGGATTAACTGGAAGATGGAATGATGAATCAATGGATTTGAATAAGATTGAGTGGCATGGGTGAAGCTTTGAAGCTTCTAGGGTCTTCTCTTCAAGATTTTGGCGATGAATATGATCTCAATCAGTTGAGGGTGTGGTTGAAGCACGTTCGATTTGGCCGAGGATCTTGCTTAGGGGTAATCTTTGTCGTCACTCAAATACACTCACTCACTCTGCCACAGTAGGAGAGGTAGAGCTCGGAGCTTCCTCCGTGAAGGCGGATGGCGGTTAATGGAAGTGGAGGAAGGGTTTTTAAGGAGGGGGAAGTTCGGTGGTTGGTGATGAAAGGTGTTGGTTTCAACCACCACGACCAGCTGGGGGAGAGAGTGTGAGAGGGAGTTAAAGATCAGGCGTGGATAAGGGTCGAAAGGAGAAGCTTCCGGTGATGAAAGTTGGTAAGGTGGTTGATGGAAGCGGTTATGATAATATGAAGAAGTTGACCGATGGTGAAGAGTTGCGTCTCTTCAAAGCTCAACGGCTGGAGGTTGAAGACGTAATCTGGAGCGTTGGATCAAGATCCAACGGTCCAGATGGAAGGAGACCTGGTCGATGAGAGGACGCCACATGGGTAGCCGTGGAGGCGCCACATGGCCCAATAGAATTAAGATAATTACAAAAATATCAGTTAATTCGAAAAGAATTGGTTAGAGGAAGAATTAGGAAAAACTCAAAACATGAAAGTTTTAGATCTCGATGAGAACTACAACTTTCATGTAGAAGTCAAAGAGATCAGAGATCATTTGTACATAAATAAAAATTAAATACATAATAAAATAATATAATATAATTTTCTTTTATTTTTTGTATTTTGATATTATTTTATATTATTTTATTTATTTACAATATTATTCTAATTTTTATTTGACTTTTAATAATAAATAAATGCATGAAATATTAGCACAATAATAGGGTTATATATGTGTATATTAATTAGTGTTAATTATATACAACACACAAATTAGTTATTAGAGTTAATAGTTATTTAATCTTGGTGATTTACTTAAGCAAGAGAGATAATATTCATAATTAATGATGATAAATATGGGATTTATCAGTAGCCAAGTTCCTTCTACAAAAACCTTCTCCCTCGAATCAGTCTCCTCGCCATGCTCCTAGGATCGTTGTACAAACACCCTTCTAATCCTTAGTGTCTTCACAAGATCGCTTATCCTTGCATGTATAAAACTTCATCTCCGCCCCCATTTTGATTTTTGGATCTCCTTTGTCTACTGGAACCCTCAGGCCATGGCACGATTGCATTGAGCATGGTGACAGCTTGCTCTACGAGAGGTCTGTAGCACGTGTGAGGTTGCGGATGGGTCGATCCCCGTCATCGAAGCTTGATCCGGTGATGTCCTCTACTCCCTGATTCAGGTTTGGTTTGAGTTGATAGCTTAGGTTTTCATTATCGCTCTTAATTAGGCAGTTTAATTCGGTGTTTGATTTCGCATTTCGATTTTTGCTGTAGCATAATTCTAAGCTTTAGAGATTTGCTAGAGCTTTAGAAGCTCCGACCACTGTCCACCATTCTAGTTGTGTTCCGACTCCATCAACCACCCTATTATCTTCCCCAAATGTTGCTTCACCTGCCTGACCACTTGACCCAGGCTCCAGATCAGCGAATCGATGCTCGCTCCTCCGCCTTCGCCTGAGCATCATCACCACACCTCATCTTTCGATTATCTCTCCCAATAAAGGCTGGGGACCTTCGTCCATGCTTGCTCTTCCTAACCATGCAGGTCCCCTAGGGAAAAGAGCCTTGTTGAGGGATAATCGCATCCAGGTTGAAGCTCCTAAATGCTTGAACACCATCAGGACCCCATCAATGGGTCCTGGACAAATTTGGAGGCACCATTTGCTATAGACACATTGCAGGATCATGAGGAATACTCCAACAGCACAATAGGAGACTTGGAGTGCGAGGAATCGATAAACAAGGGAAGGCACTTCATATGTTCTTCCCTATTCTTGGGGAATGAAGCTATGCCATCCAATGAATCCCACACTCCAGATCCTATAGTTGTTGTCCAATCCGGGCACCCAACCACCGTCAGACCAGGGATCAGATCTGATCCCGAGCGTCCTGCGATGAAGCAGCATGGTAGGATCTCCACTGTCCATGTGCCAAAGTGAATGATCTCCATCTGTTGGATCGCATCGATTCGAGTGGTAATTGCACAAAACCCCCTCCATTTTTTGTACATTTTCTTTTAGCCCTATAAAAAAATTTTGGTAGCATAAATAAAAGTGTAAAAATTGCATGGACCACCCTAAGGCTTTTGTATATTGCATATCAGCTCACCTCACGTGCGTCCATATGTGAGGTGGGCCTTTTATAGCAATACCATGATAGGTCTTTTATTTTTTATATTAGTATTAAAAATATGTATTTAAGTTCAAAACTTTTGGTATATTTTCATGTACACCCTTGTACGTTTTATTGTGAAAATGCCCCTTACAGTTTGTAAATTAAATTATTTTCATTTATTTTTGGATTAAACGGCTTCTGTACTTGAAAAATTGTGGAAAATTATAGTATATGCTACAAATGATGCTTAATCATGCTATGATTTTTATTTGCCATTTTATTACATTTCCTATTTATTAAAAATCATTTAAGAGATATCTATTCCATGTTTGGAGATAACAACAATAATAAAGCCTTTACAATTAAGTAGGGTCGGATACATGGATTCTTCGCCTCCATTCAGATCTATCTTGGGTCAATCTCGGGCTTATATCCCAAAAAACCCAGATTACTTCGTATAGTCTCTTTTCAGCACTTCTTAGGCCGTAGTCGATCTCTCTTAGCTGGCTTGACATCCCAACACTCGCATCTCCTAACTGGTGCATCCGTTGATCTTCTTTGTAAATGACCAAACCATCTTAAGCGGTTTTCTCGCATCTTATCCTCGATTGGAGCTACACCAACGTTCCTTCTGATTGCATCATTTCGAATCCGATCTTTACGTACGTGTGTGTGTGTCCACATATCCACCTTAGCATTTTCATTTATGCTATAGCCATTCTCTGCACATGTCTATAGTTCACAGGCTAGCATTCAGGTCCATAGAGCATAGTAGGTCTCACGCCTGCTTTGTAAAACTTTCCTTTAATTTTTGAAGGACTTTCTTATCACAGAGAACAGACAAGGCTCCTCTCCACTTTAGTCAGCTTCCATTTATTCTATTAGTAAAATCTCCATCAATTTCCCCATCCTTTTGCTGAATAGATCCCAGATATCTAAAAGAATATCTCTTCCGAATGTTATTGTCGCCAATCTTCACCTCAATTTCTTCACCATTGCTTCCATAAAAGGTGCACTCCATACATTCTGTCTTAGCCCTACTTATACGAAATCCTTTAATCTCCATCGCATGTCCCCATACCTCAAGCTTCTCATTTACTCCATCTCTAGTCTCATCAATCAGCACAATATCATCAGCAAATAACATACACCAAGGTAACTCATCCTGAAATGTGACTTGTCAACTCATCCATAATCAAAGTAAAAAGAAATGGACTCAAAGTTGAACCTTGATGTAAACCAATGTTGATTTGAAAATAGTCAGTCTTCCCAGACAGGGGTCCGTACACAAGATAAAGCCCTATCATACATGTCCTTTATGAGGTTAATGTATAGGACAGGTACTTGTCTCTTCTCCAAAACTCTCCACAATATCTCTCGTAGGACAGAGTCATAAGCCTTCTCCAAATCAATAAAGATCATATGGAGGTTCATCATTTTAGCTCTATAAATCTCCATTGTTCTCCTCCGCAAATCGATGGCTTCAATAGTTGAGCGACCTGGCATGAATTCGAATTGGTTTTTTTTACGTTCGAAACTTTCCTCTGCTTTCTTTCGATAACACGTTCCCAAATTGTCATAGTGTGACTCATCAGCTATACCTCTATAAATTGAACAATTTTGAATGTCTCCTTTATTCTTATAAAGAGGCATCACGATACTCCTCCTCCAATCTTCAGGCATTTTCTTACTTCGCCAAATAACATTGAATAGATTCGTAAGCCAAGTCAAACCGTGCTCACCTAAAACTGTCCATACTTCTACAGGGATGTCATCCAGTCCCACTCCTTTCCCAGGTCTCATAACCTTTAAAGCCTCCTCTACTTCCTTTCTTTGTATTTGTCTATAGCGTCCACAATTCAAGTAACTTTCACTATTAGCTAGATCACCCAAAGTGATCTCTCTATTTCCTTCCCCAGTGAAAAGTTTAAGGAAGTATTGCTCCCATCTAGTCTCTATGTCCTTCTGAGTAACAAGCACGTGACCTTCCTTGTCCTTAATGCATCTCACTTGAGAAAGGTCGTTGGTCTTTCTTTCTCTTGCTTTGGCCAACCTGAAAATATCCTTCTGTCCCTACTTAGAGTCGAGATTTTTATAAAAAAAAACATCATAAGATTTTGACTTAGCTTCGCTTACAGCCTTTTTTGCTTCCTTCTTAGCTATTGTGTAGTTTGTGACAGTTTCCGTTGTTCTATCCTTATATATGGATTTAAAGCATGCTCTTTTAATTTTTAGCTTCTCTTGCACCCCTTCACTCGACCACTAAGCCTCCTTTTGACCTGGAGCTCCTCCCTTTGACTCGCCAAGTACCTCTTTAGCTACCTTTTGGATACAAGATGCTATTGCCTCCCACATCTCATTTGCATTTTCGCTACAATCCCAAGATAAGTCTTCTAAACCTTCTCCCTGAAGCTCGATTGCTTCAATGGAAGATTCCACCATCTAGTTCTAATGATCTTAGGAACCCTCCTTTTCTTTACCAGCCCTTTTATTTGCACATCCAAGACTAACAAGCGATGTTGGGTTGTCAAACTCTCTCCTGCGATTACTTTGAAGTCTTTACAACACAACTGATCTCTTCTACTCAACGCAAAGTAATCTATCTGTGTTCTACTTGGTCCACTCTTATAAGTAATTAAATGATCATCCCTCTTCTTGAAGAAAGTGTTTGCTAAGAAAAGATCATATGCCATTATAAAATCTAGAATGACTTTTCCATCTTCATTTCTATCCCCAAAATCATGTCCTCCATGAACACTAGCATACCCTGAAGCATCTTTTCCCACATGTCCATTAAAATATCCACCTAAATCATCTTTCTTTGTGGGATTTCTTGTAAAATCTTATCCAAATCCTCCAAAAAAGCTTATTTAGTTCTTTCATCTAAATCAATTTGCAATGCATAAACTGAGATGATATTCAGAATTTCTTCTTCAAACACAAATTTTAGCAAAATAATCGGATCCCCAAATCTTTGCATCTCAACCATACAATCCTTCAAATCCTTATGAACAATCACTCTAACATCGTTTCTACCCTTATCTTTACATGAATACCAAAGTTTAAAGCTTGTCTTTTCGATCTCCCTTGCTTTCTCTCCAACCCATTTAGTCTCTTGAAGACATATTATCTGAATCTTCCTTCTTTCCATCGTATCCACTATCTCCATCAATTTTTCAGTTAACGTGTCAACGTTCCAACTACCAATCCGCAACTTCCTTTGCGATCTCTTTTGGACTCCATGTTTGGAGATAAAAATAAAAAAAATAAGAAAAACTTATCTCAAAATTCCAAAAAATATACATATTATATATACTATATAATATAACTACAGAACAAAAATCACAAAAAATACAAAAGAAAACCTTAAAAATTGAACTAACACTAAAAAATATAATATATATAAACTAAAAATATAGCTTTCTTCTATGTATTTTTTATTTATATAATATACTACATACTAAAATTAGTTTTGAGAAATTTTGAGCTTATTATCTATTTTAAATCTCAAAAAAAATCTGACTTATTTATTAACTCCTTGTTTGGAGTATTTTAGACTTTACATATACATAAAAACTAGCAAAATTTACCAAAACAATTAAAAATAGATAAAAATATAAAAAATATCAAAACATTTTATTTTGTAATTTTTGTACTTTATATATATTTATAACTATAAAAGTATATATAGCCTATATATACACATATATACTTATATGCTTATTAATATTGATATTAATATTATAAATACTTATAAATATATTTAATACCTTTGAAAAAAGGATTGTACTTAATTGTATTTTCCATATTTTATGTATTTATTATATATTTATATAATATATAGTTAGTATATCATATATTTTATAATATATAAACTTATATATTTATTACATATTAAACCGTACGAGAAATTGAAAATTAGAAAAAAAAATATATAAAGAAAATATAAATTATAAAATTAAAAAGATAAAATTATATAAAACATTAAAATCCATAATAATTAAATATAATAAAAACCCACAAAAATTAAAAAGTAGAAAATACATAAAACAATTGTTGTTTATTTATAGACAATAAATAGCCAACTCGTGCATTTTCTCTTAGTGGTTCGACCCCTACACTTGCTTTACTATCCACATTTATTTGCAGGATATAATAAATTTCATTCCGTACAATTTCATTGATTTATCATTATTGAGGGTTGATTGTTGCTCTATTTGAATGGTTTGGGATCTGAGTTCTTCGAGAGCGGCCGACACAACGATTGTCAAACTCGACTTGTCGGGCACCGTAGACCCTCCAAGAACAGGCATCAGGATCCCTATTCCCCTCGAATTATCAATATCTCATGAATAATACAATTGTTCTCGACAAACAACACTCTCCATGAATTCATCAACATGGAACAAATGGTGGAAGTTTGCAAGAAGCTCAAGGGATTATACAAGTCTAAATCTTTTATAAATAGGTTATTGTGAAAGAAATTTTTTTATGGTATAAGGATGACCAATGAGACAAAGTCGAAGATGCATTCCGAAGAGTTCATCAAGATTCTGATAGATGTGCTCATAATTGAGAAAAAGATCGAGAAAATAGAGTTTTTCTTCAAGGAAAAGGAGAAGAAACTGGTATCATTGAGTTCTATTTCATCTTCTTATGATCGTGTTGCAACAACATTGCTTTGTGGAAAAGAAATCATAACATTGGATGAGTGGTAAATCAGCCCAATTGATGTGCGAATATGTAGTTGGTGTAGTATCAATCATGCTAATTTATTCAACAAAAATATATCAATTTAATTCTTTTATTAACCAGGTGGAATCATGGGTTAACACTAGGAGGTGTTGATTATCAGAAATAATTTGATGATTTCGTTGTAGTCGGACAATCATTGATTAATCAAAAACCTCTAAAATTTGACATTAATGCGAGTGGAAAATTTTGTTTATGTAGCCTAGGCAAGCCTAAGGATCACTCTAGGAGGCAAAAAAATTAGACTCAAATTCAAAGTCAAACAACCAAGTGAATCGATTTTTAGAGGAGGCTTTTTGGTTTTTTTATTGAAAGAATGTAGTGCAAATGGAATGCCAATTTCAAAGTGAAATGGGATGCAAAATGAAAAGCAAATATACTACTCAAATAAGTTTTGAAAATCAAGGTATAAATAACTTTGAGGGTCTTTTATAAATATTTTTTAGAGGCTCAAAACGCAATGTGAAAATGGGGCCAAAATATTTTTTTTGAATTCCAAAAATTAGTTAAATATTTAGCATAAGTTTTACGATTTTTAGAAAATATTTTTTGGAGGATTATAAATGCAATGCAAAAACTAGATTAAATATGAAAGGCCTAGCTTCCTACGTACATATAAGATACTCAAAAATAACAATTTGGTAGATTTATTTTGTTAGGCAGAGAATGTCAAACAATATATGAAATGTATTTTTTTAATATTTTTACAAATCAATATGCATGCATGAAACATCAAAAACATTTTTAGATTTTTTGTATTTTTACAAACAAAAAATATGTAAAAAGTATATAACTTGAATAGAATGAGAAATATAATGATATGCATATTTTTTTTGGAATTTTTTGAACATATTTGAATTTTGAATTAGTTTTTAATGAAGACGGAGTGATTAATTTTAACAAATCAATCCTAATAAATCTACATGTTAAAACTAATGCAAACCAAACTTATCCCAAGTAAGTAATTAACGAGGATTCTATAAGACTTAGAATTTTGGAAAAAAAATATTAAATGTGGACTTAATTAAAACCTCAATACCAAAATCATTCAAGAATTTATTCACGGTGCATGGTACAATATTTTTAAATGATTTTGGTGACATGAAAGAGCACGGTTAAATCCGCAAGAGAGGCCGATCGAGCCTCCTGTCACAAGGCTCTAGACCTAGGCTCAATTTTGGGGAGAAAATCGGTGCTAAGGGGAACCCACCTTGCAAAAATGGAAGAGGTGGAAATATATACAGAGGGGGATGGGGTCATCTTCGATGGGCGGTAGTGTGCTGAGGATGAAAGGTTGCTAGGAGATGATGGGGCGACGTGGATGATGATTGTGCAAGGAGTAGGATGATGAAAGGTTGAGGGATGGAGAAGACAAGGCGAGCACGGGAAGAAAAGGGAGAAACAAGTCATTTGTATGTCTGACACCGGTCAGAGGAGAGAGGGGAGTGGACTTGTGGTCAACTAAAGAAAAGCCCCGGTTGGTCTACGTGGACCAACCAGGAAAAAGGAAATGAAAAATACATTATAAAATCAAAAATAATCAATAAATGAATTAATTTAATTTTAAATAAAAAAACGATTGTTATTTTATGTAGTGTTTAAATCACATTTTTAGTTATTTTTAGGATGGTATTTGTTATATGTTCCTTTTTACAAGTATACATATAGGTATATTCACCTATATATTGTATCTTTTATTTTTATTTTATATTTTAGGTCTTATTATGTTAGATACATAATTTATATATTACAACTTATTTTTATATACATAAATATATTTTTATTGTATTTTTTGATGTATTTTGTATACTTAAATACATAAGAGTATAATATATATATAGGTAGAAGTATAGGTATTTCTTTTATGTATTTTTGTGTACTATTTATTTTTGTAATTTCTTTTTGGTTTTATTTTATTTTAAATGTGTACAAATACTATAAATAATGTTTTAAAAATTTTAAAAATATAAAATTATAAAAATACTAAATAATAAATAAATTGAATACTTTATATAGGTAAACTATACAATAGGGGTTCAAACCTAACTTTTACATCTTAACTCCAAAAAATATGAAACCACCTTCATTAAATAGCTTATTGAAAGTTATATATAATTAAAGATGATTTTGATACGTTTTCAATTTTTATTTAGGAGATATCGGTATGGGAATTTTGGATTTTGACTTTTATTTTGAGTATAAAAAGTACAATGTATATTCTTTTGTATGAAATCAATTTTGTATTTTTATTTGTATTTTTATCTACAACTTTTATGTACAAAGTTTCTTAATTTGAGGTATAAAAAATGGAAAATAAAATAGGTCCCAAAAGGAACTTATTGATGAATAAAAGAATAGGAATTTTATTGGATTTTTGGACCTTATCTTCCCCTACTTTATTCCGTATCGACCAAATCAATTCTTGACTTGGTGTCGAGATTTAAGGTCATAAAATACCTTTGGCATTTTTTTCTTTTTCTTTTTTTTTCTTTATTCTGTAATTTTGGTATTAAAATAGTTTTTTATATATAATAAATGGAATAAATCATGGAAGTTAATTTGTACAAAATAATGCTATTTACATGCATTAGCTAGGGTTTTAAGGCCAAAATGGTAGAATAAAGTGATGAAATGGAGATTCATCACTAGTCACGAGCTGTCCATCCTCGTATGTGATTCTTCCTCACGTGGATGCACCTCGCACCTACTACGCATGCATGGTCGAGGGTGAATAGACCCCTCCTACAGTTGCTTCTCGCACCTCCGGCACAGATGCTCCTTGTGGATGGGATTGCTCTTCACGACTCCAGCGTGAACTGTTCCTCGCACCTTGTGTGGGTTGTTTCTTTCCTTACGTGGGGAGAAAACTAAGAGAGAAAGAGAGAGATGTATGGGTGAGAGATGATCCCCTTTGCCTTGCATGGGGTCCTTATTTATATCATCTCCCACCACCTCTCTCCTGATCCTATCTAGAATAGGTCCCCAACGTGCAAGGAGCATGCATATTCTGTTGCGGGTCCTCTGGAATGAGCTCCCCAAAGCTCTATTTTGCGGTAATTTCCAGCAGCCCCCCTCCCCGCCATTATTTTGGACTAGATAATAATCTAACAACCTCCCCCTCCGGTCCCAACGAGGAGGTGTGGCCATGAAGATGATCATGAGCGCTCAGCTCTCTATAGAGTTGCAGCTTGTCACGAGTCACGGCCTTCATCTGCATATCAGATGGATTTTCATCTATGTGGGCCTTCTTCAGAATGAGACCCTTCTTGTCAATAGCATCTCTCCGCCAATGATATCGCACGTCTATATGTTTTATGCAAGCATGGTGCATTGTGCTCTTTTTCAGATCAATGATGCTCTGGCTATCACAGAAGATAATCAGCTCACTATCTTCGAATCCAAGTTCACCAAGAAATCGATGTAACCACAACACTTCTTTTCTTGTTTATGTTATTGCAATGTACTCGGCTTCAATCATTGAGAGTGCAATATATTTCTACAACTTAGACTACCACGAATTCACTCCCTTGCGAAAGTGAAAATGTATCTGGAAGTCGATTCCTCTGATCTACATTTCCGGCCATGTCAGCATCTGTGTATCCACGCAGTTTGGGATCTAACCTCCCACACATCAGACACGTACTTGAGGTCCCTCTAAAGTATCTCAAAATCTACTTCACCGCTTCTCAGTGATCCTCCCTTGGATTCGACATGAATCTGCTCACAACGCCCATGGCATGAGAAATGTCAGATCCGGTGCAAACCATGACGTACATAAGGCTACCAACTACGGACTGATAAGAAATCATGGTCGTCTTAGTTTTTTCCTCAGAAGTAGACGAATATATCTCTTTTGTCAACTTGAAATGAGTGGCAAGGGACATGCTGACAGGCTTCGTATTCTTCATATTGAACCGCTACAGAATGTGTTCAACATACTTCTCTTGTGACAACCACAACCTGCATTTTCTTCCTATTGCGAGTGATCTGCATCCCAAGCATGTTACTTGCCTTGCCTAAATCCTTCATCTCAAATTCCCCGGAGAGTTCCCTTTTGAGCCTTGCAATCAACATAGGATCATGACCAAATATCAGCATGTCATCCAGATATATCAATAGGATAATGTACCTGGCATTCGGAAGATGTTGAACATATACATATGGATTCGTTGTAGTCATCTTGAAGTTCTGCTTCATCATGAAAGCATCAAACTTCAAGTACTACTATTTAGGGGCTTGCTTCAAGCCATAAAGACTCTTCCTCAGCATGCAAACCACGTGCCCTTTCCCCTTCTCCTAGTATCCCTATGGTTGCTCCATGCAGATCTCTTCCTTTAGGTCACCATGAAGAAAAGTTGCCTTCATGTCTATCAGCTCTAGCTCAATGTCTAGGATTGCAACAAGACCTAACACCACCCTCACAGAATTCATTTTCACAACCGGTGAGAAGATCTCATTGTAGTCCACGCCCTCTTTCTGGATGAATCCTTGTACAACCAATCTGGCCATGTACTTCAGTTGCTTGCCACCATCATCTAACTTCAGCTAGTAGACCTACTTATTCTTCAGCATTCCCTTGCATGTAGGAAGCTCAACAAGATCATATATATGATTTTTCTTCAGAGACTGCATCTCTTCATTCATTGTATTGCACCAATGATCTCTCTCCTTATGCTATTATGCCTCATCAAAAGTACACGGCTCATCATGATCAGTCGACATCACGTACTGGAAAGTAGGATTGCAGGATGATGGCTTTTGTGCCCTCCCAGAGCTGACTTGAGGCTATATTGCATATGGTTGCTGATGAGGATGATCCCCCTGCCAGGATCCCATGGACCTTCATCGATGGTGTTTGTTTCTGGCTCATGATGTTATGTATGTGCATCTTCTCCATCTGTACCTTGTACTGGAGAAGAATCCGAGTCCTCATCATTTTCGTCATCCATAACAATCCCATCCAAGTCACCATCACTACTGTAATCCTTAGCTGAAGTCGGGTTCTCATAGAAAATCACATTTCTATACTCAGTGATGGTCTTCTTCCTTGGATACCAAGATCGGTGTCCGAACTTCTGATCTCCATAGCCAATAAAAATGCAGTGCACTACCTTATCATCGAGCTTCTTTCTATGTTCCTTTGGTATAAATGCATAAGCTTTGCATCCTATGAGCATATGAGGGATCCTTTCTGGACCAAATGCGCTCAGGGTCCTGAAAATTCAAGGGAACTGATACAGATCGATTAATCAAGTAGCAAGCAGTCCAAACTGCCTCAACCCAGAAAGTCTTGGGGGGCTTCGTTGTCTTTAGCATATAGTGAACTCTTTCCACAATGGTCCTATTCGTTCATGCGATACCATTATGTTGGGGTGTGTCAGGCTATGTCCTTTCATGCATGATCCTGTGCTCTGCATATAGACCTAGCCAGGCCATAGGCCGAATGTAAAGTATTTTTTCTCATTTTTAAATCAAAATTATTGAGATAAATAAGTTTTGTGAATATAATTTAATCATTGTAAATATAAATTACCATGATAGGTGTTATTTGACATGTAGAATATAAAAATACAATATAATATTGATAATGTAAATAAAAACTTGAAGTATATTATATTAGATGTATATAAATTGTAATTTTTAAATATATTTTTATATTTGTTGGCCTGACTGGGATGGCCTGGGCTTTGTGGCACATGTTCATGACCTGCTCAGTTGATGGGTGGGCCAAAGAGCAGATCGGGTCAGGCCAGCCCGACCCATTCATGAAATCTCTTGGCCCAAGCCCGTCCCATGAGCGGGCTAGACAGGCAGGCCTCTGGCCCATTGGTCATATTTGCATAGTAGCTCTGAAAGTTGTAAGAGGTGCACTCCCCTCCATTGTCCGTATGCAGATACTTCAACACTTAGCTTGTCTCGCGCTCCACCATGGCATGAAACTTCCTGAAGAAATCAAAGACTCGATCCTTTGTCCTCATCACATAAACTCAGACCTTCCTTGGTGTATCATCAATAAAGGTCAGAAAATACTTGTTTCCTCCCAAAGACGTTGTGTCCATGGGACCACACACATCAGAGTGAATCAAGTGCAGAAGGTCTTCCTTCACCTTCCTCACATGAATCACAAGGTGACAACACGATGTCAGTGTGGCAGAGAATCAACTCCTTCCTGCTCAAAAGGTGTAAGCCCTTTTGGCTCATATGTCTGAGTCAATGATGTCAAAGATCCAATGTGTCAACCTCACTAGCATGTAGGCTACCACCTTCATCCGAGTCTTGTAGAGCGTGCAACATAACCTACCTCTAGCCATGATAAGAGAGCCTTGTTGATCTTGCACCTATTGTTGCCAAACTTTAGATGATAGCCTTCCCTACCAGTTGAGAATCGGATATGAGGATAAGCCCCAAGTCAAGAACGTGCCTAACATCCTACAGAGTCATTGCACATCCAATATCAATCTGAACTGAGATGGAGCCCATGTCAAGATCTTGGAGTAAATATTGTTACCCATCTTGACTCTCCCAAAATCTCCCTATGTATAGGAAGTGAAGAACTCACTGTGTGTAGTCACGTGGTAGGAGACGTCTTTATCAACGGTCCACTCTGAGTTATCCCCTGCATGTAGACACTGCTCCTGAATAGTGAGAACCAACTGATCCTCATTGTCATCGGCCACTGTTGCAGCACTGTTCTCATCTTCATCTTTCTTCCGGTTCCTTTTTGCTTCTACTTGCTCTCTTTTCCAGACTCTACAGTCTCTCTTCTGGTGACCAAGCTTGTTGCAATGATGGTACTTTCCTCTGTCATTGGACTTCTCCCTAGGTTTTTGTCTCTCTCACGATTTTCCCCTACTGTTGGACCTCCCTCTTCTCTCAACTGTATACACATGTGAAGAAGAGGATTCTTCGGATGAACACCGTCTGATTTCTTTATTCATCAGACTACTCTTGACCATAGGAATGATCAGCTTGTTGTCCATAGCAATCATGGCAATCACCAGACTTCCCAACTGTCTGACAAGGAACCCAGTAAAAGAAGGGCCTACAATCATCATCTAGCCACATGTTCATGGTACTAAGTTGATTGATGATACTCTGGTGCTCATTCAAGTGCTTAGCAACCTTCATTCCATCCTTGTACTTCAGATTCACCAACTTCTAAATCAAGAATGCCTTGTTGTTGTCGTTTTTTGCTCATAAAGCTCAGTCAGTTTCTCCAATAATTTATTTGCATCTTTCTCTTCTTCAACATGGTGGAATACAGATAAGTCCAGCCACTTCCGGATGGTGCTGACTACTTTCTTGTTCAGCTTCGTCCAATCACCTATGGGCATGCCCTCAGGCTTAGTTATTTTTCCTTCAATCGGATCATGGAGGTCCTTGCAATACAAGATGTCATCCATCTTGGTCTTCCATATTTTCCAATTTGTGCTTGTCAACTAGATCATCGTGCCTTCATCATCCTTCCCTATCTCGACAACGCGAGCTATGATATCACTTGTTGAAAAATTCAAGGTTCCCTTAAGGCCAGTTTGGTTACTGGGTTGGGGTGAGTTGGGGTATCCTCCTGTGAATAGTAGCGTTTGGAGGGTTGGGAGCGTCGGAATGATAATTGCGATGCGATGTGATATTGATTATATGTTATATTAATTTTTTTAATGAATACAATATGTTTTTTATGTTAATAAGTTTATTTTAACATGGTTAAAAATATTATATCAAAGAAATTGTTGGGTCAATACAAACAATCCCAACCCAGGAATGCAGGGTTGGAGTCAGGGGCATGCCAGGGTACCCCGGTGTACCCTGGCAACCAAAT
The DNA here is from genome assembly GCA_037367405.1 of Ottelia alismoides. NCBI lineage: Eukaryota > Viridiplantae > Streptophyta > Magnoliopsida > Alismatales > Hydrocharitaceae > Ottelia > Ottelia alismoides. The sequence continues at coordinate 24,039 of JAZKJV010008631.1, forward strand.
AGGCCCTTAATTTGTCACGCAAAGGATGATTGGAAGCGGAACGTTTCCCACGCGGGAAACAAGTACAATAATCGAAGTACGATAATCAAGCAAACAGAGGTAGACGGAAAATTTTACGTGGAAATATCTTCCTGGATCTAGGAGAGGAAAAAACTCACAGAGCACGACGACCCGCAACAAATTCACTAGGTCGAAAATGAGAGGGCATGATGTCTTCTCAGTTTTGTTGCACAACAAAACTGAAGCTCGGTTACAAGAATAAAATCAGATAAGTGTCACCTAGTACTTAAAGAACACGATACTGATACTTCTCCTCGTCACGAGTTGTCCCTCCTCATGTGTGATTTTTCTGCGCGTGGATGCACCTCGCACCTCCTGTACACGTATGGTCGAGGGAGAACGGACCCCTCCTGTGGCTGCTCCCCGTACCTCTGGCGCGAACGCTCCATGCGGATGTGCCTATTCTTAGTGCCTCCAACGCAGATTGCTCCTCGCACCTTGCGCAGACTACTTCTCTCCCTAGGTTGGGAGAGAGAACTAAGAGAGGAAGAGACCGAGAGAGATGTATGTGTGAGAGATGATCCCCTTTGCCTTCCATGTGGTCCTTATTTATATCATCTCCCACCGCTTATCTCTCTCCTAGACCTATTTGAAATAGGTCCCCAACATGCATGATGAGCCATGCACATTCTGGTGTGGATCTTTCAGAACAAGCTCCCCCGACTGGATAATAACCCAACAAAGAATGGGGTGGCAAGTTTAGAGAGTATAAGGAAATGAAAATGTTGAGAAGATGGAAGCTAGATCCGAAGGTAGAAGACAAAATCATAATAAAAATATTATTATAGAACTGAAAAGTTCGGGCTCAAGAAATAAAATGAAGAGCAAGATGAAACCTTGCCGATCCTAACACGAAAGAAAGAAACGAAGAAAAGAGGGATAGATAATCAAAGAAAGAGCGATAGATAATCAAAGAAAACACGAGGAAAGTGTGTGTCTAAGAATAACTCTAAATTTTGCTTAAATCCAAACTTATTTGCGATTAAAGCGAAATTTAAAGGAAAGGTAGAACATTACAGCAGCTCCGTAGTAATTCTGCAGGGATCATCTTCCTAAGGCCTTCGGTATCGACCAAAACAGAATTTCGATGGAATTTCAACCGAAATTTCGATCATTTTTGTACTATGAGCCTCATATTTCGGTCAATTCGGTCATTTCGGTCGAATTTCAATTTCAACTGGATATCGATATTTAACAGAAATTCGACCAAATTTCGCTGAAATTTGAGGCCATCTCTTCCTCAAAATCAAGGCCACTGCAATTCATGTGGAGATAATAATAACTGCGAAAAATTCACCCTTTTGATTTGTCGTTCTTATTATGAACAGCAATATAATTTCATCGATTGCCATCCATGTTCCCTTGATATAAATAAATAAAGGGACCAACGACAAGAACGTCGAGAGGAGAGTGTTCAAAAGGTCCACGTCAAATTTTCGAAACCAACGATTCTGCATTCACATCTCCCATCTACCAAATTCACCAGATTACATAAACCTCTCCCCTTCCCTCGAAATTCCAATTTACAGAAATCCACAGAAATTACTCCTCACCTCACCTCACCTCCACAACGAGCAACCTTCATTTTTCTTTTCTATCCTTTCTCCCCTCTCGGCACGTAAAAGGGCCCCGAATTTCTCCCGCCGTGGAAAAAATATATAAACGGAAAAGGAGCGGGGCCCGCAGAGCCGTCCCGAAAGGACCAAAAAGATCGAAAAAAAAAGTAACCAAAAACAAAAGCTAGTGTTCGAGTCTCAGCAGCCGGCGTAAATCCCTAGTGGCAAGGCGATCGAACGGCTCCCGCTGCGCCACGTCCTGCTTCCACCTCGGGAGAGGGAGGGCGTTGGGGGATGGCGAGATCGAGAAGGCGAATCCGGCGTAGAAGTCGGCGAGCCCCATGGATGGGGCCGATCTGGAGATGTGTGCGCGGGGCTTCGCCGATTGGAACCTTCTGGGCCTCCCCTTGGGATTTGGGTTAGGGTTGATTTGGTGATGCTTGCGGAAGGAGGACGTTGGTGCGTAGCTGAGGATCTCTGTCGCCATCGGAGGGCCTATCTCCCTCTCGTCCCTACGGAGGAGGGAGGGGGAGGAGGAGAAGGAGGAGGAGGATGGCGGAGGGGGGCGTTGCCTTCTGCGATCTTCCCGAGGATGGGGAATATAAGGACGGGGAGGTGCTCGGATGGACGACGCGTGGAGGGGCTGCGAGGCGTCCGATGGGACGGCATGGATACCGTGTTCGGTGTGGGGTTTGGTGTTGGCGTTCATGGCAGATGGACGGACGGGTTCCTTTTCTTGCTCCTGTGTTTCGAAATTGGAGGATATTTTGTTCCATCTCTCTTTGATGCTTTTATCTATCTTTTTTTGTTTATCCGAAAAGGAGTAGGATCTTTTTATTTGATGTAGGATCTTTTCAAAACAGGTTTTAAATATGTTAAATCATTGTTACATTGCAGAGTATTTATTTTAATTATCATGTGGATTTATATATATATAGCAGTTGATGTTGCGTATGAAAGAAATTATTTTATATACATTGTAAGATATATACTTTTATTATGTATTTTTATATCAATTTCAAATATTCTTAAATGTATATTTTCTACCTGTTTTGATTCATTACGGTATGATTAGTCTGTTCAATCATTTGTTCTATGTTGGTCTAATTTAATTTGATTTTAAAAAATTATGACATCGTTATCCAATTGATCAACCGGTTAGATTTCATAACAAGATTTCTAGTTTGATCTCCAGTTCGATTTGAAAACATCATTTTAGGGGTTAATTTTGTATTTGGTTATTATCATATGGAATAAAGTATTGATTTGATAATTTTCAAGAATCCAAAGGTAATCGAAGGTAACATGTGTTATGTCAGTTGTTGCTACAAAAGGTCAATTATTTCTGGTTGTGTTTGTAGTTGTTAAAGGTAAAAGGTTAAAAAGTAGGGGGTTTTATTTTACATAAATTATTATGTATATGACAATATGTTGGTGAAATAATAAGATATAAGTATGAATGTATAAAAATATAAGGAGGGATAGATAGTACCAGATTTGATGAGATGAACATATTTGACGAGGCGTGCAAAAGCACTAACCTTAAGAATAGATTCGTACCCCTACGGAGATTCCGATGGTGCAATCGGTATTGATACGACTATTCTCCAGGATACAACGGTGAGATCTCAATGGGTATGCACGTATCAACATCGAGATCTATTGAGCAACGATAGATCATTCCTTCGGAATAAACTCACTCAAATAAGAGAAGAGGAAACATGGATAGAAATGTTGTGTATTGTGTGCTGTGTATTCTCAAAGCAATGCTATATGTCCCTTTATATAGATACACAATAAGAGAACGTTACACATTCAAAACAATCAATTAACTCCTCCATTCAATTTGAATATTAATCACTCATAAAATAATGTATTAAAAATATAATAAAGAGGATTCAATATTCTCATAATGTGCACAACATCTGTCATTATTATTATAAACTAAAATGTGTAACATACAACATGCATGCAACGTTACATAAAATATTTAAATAGTATATTAATGAATATATTGACAATAAATCATATACATGTAAAGATGTTAGAAAACATGATAGTGATATAATATCACTAATAAATTATCATGGAAAAAACGTACGCTATAAATCACATGCTCATTGATACTAACCAAATAAAGTTTATGCACCAATGAATATAAAATAATTCACCTTTATATTTTTAACAAAGTAATAAAAGTATTTGAAATATAATAAAATATCAACAATCCCCCACTATTTCAAATACTTTTTTTGAACTATCTCTTTTCATCCCCCACAATTTCAAAAAGAAATTAAGGATAATAAATATTAAAAGGTAGATGAGAAACTCGAAGACGCATTAGACTTGGTGTCTTATCGACTATGAACCAAGACTTAGAGAATATGAATGTGGTTCCTAAAGGTTGGTGGAATTAAAATTCCTATGAACCAATCCTTTATTTGTGAAATCATTTACTCATATCTCACATTACATTTTTTATCTATGTTGCTCATGCGGGTCGACACGTTTCGGCCATGCGTCTACCTGGATTTTCATGAGTGCTCTAGAGATTTTGCCCAAAAATCTCATAGGAAGCGGCCTCACCTCCACACCCATATAGGTGGATCATCATCAAGTGTATACTACTTTTATACACCACCCAATTTGGGCTATGATGTCCATTAAGAACATGTATGTTCAACCTCACCACTTATGATACTATCATATTGTACACCATAGGAATAGGGAATAATTTATAGTATCCTCTTAGTCGTCCAGTGAATTGTTTATCCCATATGAACCTCCTTCTCGGGATCTCCGTTCATGAAGGTTGGGTTCACATCACTTCGACTATTGATTTGGGCACAATCCTATTCCCCTCGATGTACTCTCCACAAGTTTTTGCTTAGTGGTTTAGTCAGAGGATCAACCGAATTTAACTCTGACTTCACATAATACATGGATATTATGCCATGAGATATCCCATAATATTATCTCTCAGACCAATATGTCTGCTTTTTCACATTATAAAATATTTTTAGCAATGTGACTTCCACGGTAGAAATATTGATGGCATTGGCTTCATCCAAATAGAAAGATTTGCCCAGAAGTTTCTCAAGCACATCACGAGTGCATGCATTCTCTAATACAATAAGCTCATGTATATTGAGTAAAGCATGCTTGAGAGATTAATTTTAAAAAATATCTCCGCTTTCAGGATAAGAATATACCCAATAGTAATTTTTGACTCATCTGAATAATGGAGTGAATTTGCACCATAATATCCTTCAAAAACTGTAGGATCTCCATAAAATATTAAACAATATTCCATCTCTTCTTTGAGATATTAAAGGATTCAAAACATAGCATCTCATTGCTCTCTTCCAGATTTGGAGTATACCTGCATAACTTTCAACAACATATGCAACATCTTGTCCAAAGTATAAGACAATCAATAATTTGTACATATCTAGTTTGAAGCATACAATCACTTTTACTCTTCTTTTTCCTTAAAAATCATGCAGTAAAACAAATGCTAACTTGCTTGCATTCAAAAGAAGAAAAGCTTTTGCAATACTCTTGTGATGGAGAAATATAATTATTCTTTATGATACATTTATTCTCAAGATGGTATTTATCTCTCCCATATCATTGATATCAAAATGATAAGTCAAATTAAAAAAATTAAGTAACTCCTTTTTTCTTTTAATCACAACAGATCGACAAATAATATTATAGTGACCAACATGATTATTAAGAGCATGTCTAATAATCAAACATACAAAAACTTTGCAATGATTGTTTTCTTTTCTAAGGCTCAATAAGTATGATATTAGTTTACACCCCCACATTTTGAATATTTTAGGCTAGATATTTAAGAATATAATCACACCATTCAACTCTTCAAAAAAAATCCAACAATATTTTTTTCCACCAACATTATGTTGAATCATAAAAGTTGCTCAATCACGACTAGATATAAGAGAGGGTATTTGGATAAAAAAAATAAAGAACCCTTCAGAATCTATTCTTAAGATTGTTGGTGAAATAATAAGATATAAGTATGAATGTATAAAATATAAGGAGGGTTACATAGTACCGGATTTGATGAGATGAACAGATTTGCCGAGGCATGCAAAAGCACTGACCTTAAGAATAGATTCGTACCCCCACGTAGATTCCGATGGTGCAATCGGTATTGATACGACTATTCTCCAAGATACAAGGTGAGATCTCAATGGGTATGCACGTACCAACATCGAGATCTATTGAGCAACGATAGATCGTTCCTTCGGAATAAACTCACTCAAATAAGAGAAGAGAAAACATGGATAGAAATGTTGTGTATTGTGTGTTGTGTATTCTCAAAGCAATGCTATAGGCCCCTTTATATAGATACACAATAAGAGAACGTTACACATTCAAAACAATCAATTAATTCCTCCATTCAATTTGAATATTAATCAATCATAAAATAATGTATTAAAAATATAATAAAGAGGATTCAATATTCTCGTAATGTGCACAACATCTGTCATCATTATTATAAAGTAAAATATGTAACATACAACATGCATGCAACGTTACATAAAAGATGTAAATAGTATACTAATGAATATATTGACAATAAATCATATCCATGTAAAGATGTTAGAAAACATGATAGTGATATAATATCACTAATAAATTATCATGGAAAAAACGTACGCTACAAATCACGTGCTCATTGATACTAACCAAATAAAGTTCATGCACCAATGAATATAAAATAAATTCACCTTTATATTTTTAACAAAGTAATAAAAGTATTTGAAATATAATAAAATATCAACACAATATAATAGGGAAAATGGAGTATGTTGTTATGTAACTTATATGTTCATCAACTTCTCAATCATTGATCTATCTTGGGATGTGTGAGTGCAAATGATTCTGTCATTGGAAGACGTGTAATTTCAAATTTCAAGACAAATGAGTGGCTGGGAGATGATGAACGTATAAGTTATATGCAGATGAGTTGCATGCTCCTCCTCCTCATTTACTGTGTAGAGTATTCGAGTGGTTAATCTCAATGCATCCGATTGGATGTGTAGACAAGAAGATTGTGATTGGCATTATTGAGCTATGTTTTGTGAACATGATATGCATTATAATAAGATAAGGCAACCAAGACACTAGAAACATTTCTCAATCCAATCTAATTTTAGAGATGATGGTATGCATATTATTGGATATGATGAACATCCTGATCTCAACTATGGATCTTCAAAAGATGAAACAGTTTCTTAGTTGGTGAAAGGTTAGAAATTATCATGGACTTCGGAGTGGTTGTTAACTTATGATAATCTTCAAGAGGTAGATGTAGATGAGGCCAATGTCTCAAATCAAAATTAATTAAAAAAGTAATTTATAAATATGTCAAATTTGGTTTTAGGTAAAAATCCAATATGCTATGGTTGTTGCAACATGATGAGATGGTTTAATTTTTAATGTTTATATATCTATTACTCATGTGGTATATAGTTTGAGGGTCGAATTCACAGTGGCATATTTTGTGTGGCGACTACTAATGATGATTAGCGGTATTTATTATTTTTTATTGATAAATTTACTGTTTTTAGTTTTTATTTTATTAAACAAATACAAAAGAAGGAGACTCTTTTTAATTTTATTTGATTATCCATAATGGTGAAACATCTATTAAAAATTAGAATACAAAATTGTATTATTTTTATGTTTTCATGTAATTTTCATATTAAATATTAAAATTAAATAAGCTAGATAATATTATTATCTAAAAAAATCTAGCATTTTTCTAATATCTATTTTGCAACTTTTTGAAAGATAGAACAAACTAAAATGCAAATTTAGAATTAGAAATTATATTTTTTCCAGAGTTATTGAAATTACTTGTGACTTATGAACCAAAAATGAATTATTTATGAAATCAAATGCTAAAATAGCAAATAGTTTCAATTACTATTTAAAATCCCATATAAAAATCGCATAGCTCTATACTTACAAGTTCATTTTTCTTAAACTCTTCTCTACACGATTAATAAATTATTTTCATTGAATATCTCATTTTATTTGAAAATGTTCACACTTCGATCAATAGTATATTAAGACAATTATATATGTTTTTTTATTTATCATATATTGATACAAAAAATTATCAGAATGTTTAAACTAATATCCAAGGTTAATGGATTTTCAAAGTTGAGAGCATGATTTTTAACTTCTAGTAGTTTAAAAAATAAATTTCTTTAATTTTAGCCAAAAAGTTCTCTAAAAATTCTATAAGCGATGAGCAACATAATATAATGAAAGTTATTTAAATTTATTAAAGGAGGTAAAGATATAAAATTTCTCATGGATTTGGGCAAACATAAACTTCCCCGAATTAGCGACCCTCCATCGTGTGTTGCTCAATCATCGCCTTAATGCTTAAGCTTCTACGATCGTTTCAAATTAAGATTTATTGTAATTTATGGCATTGAGAGTTGGATCGAGTCCCCCTTATATATTATGAATATTATGACATAAAATTAAACAAAAATATATTATGTACTTAATATATTATATAATTATAATAAAATATAGTACATAAATAGTATTAATAATAAAATAAAAATAAAGTTACAAAGCCTCAAATCGGGTATATAATACCTATAAAAACCTTTTGAATAGATTTTTGTATAAATGGCCTTTTTTGTTAAAACTTCCTTCTGGAATTTTTTTAGCTTTTCAAAATACACATATTCCATTTTCTTTTACTTCTTCCATTTAGCTCATATCTATTTATTTTTGTTTTACAAGTTACTTGAATCTCTCAAGTTTTGAAGGCACAACACTTGTCATCAATATTCCACCTCCTAACCTAGCCTATGCTCGTGTGCATGGTGTGATGCCTCTATCATCACTCCTTTTACCGCCACTATGAGTCCTCGCCTCTTACCCTAATTACCATTTTTCAACTTGATGATTCCTCTACCCTACCCAAACCTCCCTTGTCCTTCCTCGAGCCCTCCATCTATAAATTCCTCGCTAAAATCCACCTTCGAACTTGACATACTCCTCACCTCCTACTTCGATCAGCATTTACTTGTGACATGGGCATCAAAGTAATAACCTGGAGGCTCAAGTATCTTTCTACTGAAAAGGTTAAGGTTTATGACCTCTCCATTAATTCAAAAGTAGATTGTAGTGGTGTACAGAAGCTTTTGTATCAAATTATGTGAAGAGGTCAACACCATAGCTCCAGCGAGCTCCAATTCATGGGTCAATATATTCATTAATCCACCATATTAAGTAGTGTTCCTCATCTTCTTTCTTTTCCCCCATTTTAATTCAATATATACTTACTAGATAACTAGTATTTCAGCATTCATCCAATCGATCCATCTAACATTTTTGACCTCTCACAATCAAATACTTCAACCCAAGCCATCCCTATCCGCCCATTATCCTCTTGTTTGGTCAAGGCTTTGCTTCTCTTCCTTCCATGCCTCTTCTCGATGAGCTTTACCTACATTCTCTTGTATCTATACCCTCGTCAGAAGACCACCTTTGATACTGAGACCACTTCTGGGAGCACATACATGTGAAAATCTTCAACCTTTAGGTTCCTAGAATTTTCGTGATGTCGTCGACTTTCATGTGAGAAAATCAAGATGGAGATTTGAGGTTTGAAGATGAAAAATCAAACTTGGACCTCAAGCTCTAGGTCAAACCCTATCCAAGTACTTTGCTACTCAATCTTTCTTTATGATTTTTATGAGAACATGATGTGATTTTTTTTGATGTTTTTATGGGGATTTGGAGGTTACTATAGGGTTTCTCTTCACCGATCAGAACATGGAGGATCCCGACATTCACTTATACCTCCAAGACACCATAGAGCTCCCTATCTCCTAACTCCTTCAAACTTCGAGGGGAGTTCATGATGGACCGATAGGCCTTTCTAGCACATTATTTGATCACCTTATTACAAGATAAACGTTGACAGGGCTCAGCCCAATCCATAAGAGCTCTACTCTAACTCAACCACCTACCGAAGAAGGTGTGGGAAAATTGCATTTGCCCTATCCCTAGTTTTACTTTTTACGTGTATGCGCTCACTAAGGACCTTTGTAAGAGATACTTTATTCTTTTCTTGCAAATAAGTCCTCACATGGTACGCCGCATATTTAACTCATGCAAGTGTTGGATATTGCATTAGGTCGTAGCTAAAGGCTTATAAGTTATCTTCTGAACGTTATTTTGCATACTAAACGCTAGGATTTTAATATTTCATGTATATCTCAATTTTAGAAATTTTTTAGTGAAATTTTATTGTGAGCTTGTATTAAATAGCTCGCATTTCGTAACTTTTGTGGATTTTTGTTGCTATTTGCTATTTTATATTTATTTATGATTCCTTTTTTTATTTGGGTCTAATGCCTTTTAAGTAAGAGCTTTAAAAAATTAGCCATTGTAGACATTTACTAACTCTATAATACCTATCCTAGATTTTCAAAACTCATTTCAGTTTCAAAATTAACATCGGTTTCCTAAATACCTTTAAAATTCATAAAAAGAATGAAACATAAAATTGTGTGAGAATAAAATCATCTAGTATTATGGGAGCTATATATAGAATTTATAATAATATTAGTTTCAAAATTATTAGTCTTTGATATATTTAAAAACTAAAAACCCATAAAATGCAGAAAATAAACATAGAATATCACTAAAGGTCATATATTTATTAAAAATCTAAAAAAATGGGGAACATTTCTCTTATTCAGTTGATATTCCAAATAAAAGTATTTCAAAAATAATATATATTCAAATTAGAAACCAGAAACATTAAAAAAACTTATAGAACTCATGAAAATTCTCTAAAATCTTAAAACTATAAAAGAGTACATACTTTTATTACTTATACTACATTCTATGCATATAAAATACCCTTACCTATATTTATCACCATATGGTATTGGCCATCGTATTTATACTTTATTTATTGACGAAAATCAATTATTTTTCTTAATGTAAATAATTATAATTAATGAAAATGAAAATAAAAATTCAAAATCTCATCAAAAACACTTTCAAATATTTATAACTCAAAAATAATGTATCGCATCTTTAAAAATTTAACCCTCTGTTATTTGTAAACTTATAAAAACTTGAAAAAACAAAAAAATATAAGATACTAGGCTAAGTACATGAATACATCTATCACCTAAGTAATCCACTTAAAGCCTCATTTAGCTTCTATATTTATAAGTTACCTCCTTGAGTTTGGCGTTGATATTTTCCTAATCAAAATAATAAAATAAAAAAATCAATCGAGGTTAGTCCAAGTATAATGCAAATCAACATAAAATCACCAAATAAGAAAATTCAAAAAAATCGTGATAAAATCGATGTCATTGCCACACAAGCACGACTAAGTGGATAGGATAGAAAGACTTGTCTCATATTTCTTAACTTACAATATTATTTATTTCATTTAACTCTTTCTTAGCTTACAATATTATTTATTTCATTTAACTCTCTTTCGCATTTTGCTTAATGTGCCTCTTTCTGATGGGATCAAGAACTTTGATTGACTTTCTCGTAGGTCGAGAAACCAAGGAGCACGGTAAGACACTTGTTGAGGAGGAGGTGCTTAAAAATAATGCCTTAGTTTGAATTTCAGTGTAACTTAGATATTTGTATTGTTTATTGGGAGCTTATCTATAGCCTCTCGAGTTGTAAGTCCAAACTGATTCCACCTTATTTCAGCCACTAGTCATGGCCCCACTCCCTCAAAGTTTTCACTTGAGTTTTTCTCACATTGTTAATTTTTTTTATTTTTCAATATTAATCCACTTTAACTTATGCATTTATTCTCTATTTTGTATATTGAAAGAGCAATTACATGTTTGGGAAAACGAAATTCTTTTCAAAATTGTAGCCAATGATCAAATAAAAATGAATACAGTATCTTTCCTATTAGAGTGACTTGCCTAAGATGGTTTCTCAACTTGCATGTATTTGCTTCATTTAAAACTTACGTCTTGCATTCACCCGTCGAATGATGGGAAGCATAGTGAGTATACTCTATTTTTGCATTCATCATTATTTTTTCCTTTTATGCGGTCCTCCCCATGTTAGATTTGTGTTTATTTTCGTAAAAAGAAGTGAGCCGCATAGTTTAGTAGATAAAATATCCAAAAAAATCACAAAATAATAAATTTAAAAAAATATTTTGAAACATCAACTAGAAGTAAAAACTACAAAAACATTTGACCATAATAAATCAAACATTTAAGTTTTAACTCTTGATCACTTATTCACATCCATGAACACCTATATAGTTATTACACTAAAATACATGAGAATATCATATAACACTTAGGGCCCATTAGGATACAAGAAAACCCATGGCATACAAGGGTTCCCTTACAAAAGTCGAAGGCAGCAAATAGCAATGGGTTTTCACTCAAAGTTCAAATCCCCCAAAACACAACCTTAGTGTTAGTAGAGGAAGTAAAGTGTTCCAATCTTTCAGGCTTGAGTAGCTGGGCCAGTTTCTTGCAGTGGTTTTGGGCAAGTATTGAGCTTAAGAATCCTTCTCACAAAAGGCTCAATCTCATCGGTCATTGGAAGAGAAGTTGGGCTAGTTTGCTTATCAGTTCCTCCTCTTTTCTTTTACTAAGTACTCAACTAGCATTCATGTGCTATGCAGAGCTCTCAGGTAGTTGCGGGATAAGCTAGATAGTGATTAAGGAAAGTTACAGGATACCTTACTTGTTATCACATAGGTGAGGTACAACCCTGAGACCATACAGTGTGCACAACAAGGAATTCTAAAGCAAAGTTAAGTATACCCAGATAGCTTATCACTACAGGGTCTTGTTCAAAAATATAAAGCATACATTATCAGATTATGAGCCTTCCCATTTGCAATACTAGACAAAGACACTTATTAGCTTAACCACTCAAGAAGGGAGGTGGCAGTATGAACTGACCTACAGTCAATTTTCATTCAGAAGCTTTATCCCTTGGGGCGAACCAAGCAGATGCATTCACAGATCTCTAACTTCTCGAAATTGTTCTGCGAGCCCTTCCATGAGGTATAGGAAAGATTCAGGGATCTCCGAGATAAGTGTCCATGACATGAGTCCCCATGTCAATTCTGACTTAAAACTTCTTAGCAGGATTACATTATGAAAGCTAAGGACTGGTCAATGCCACAACTGACGGCGGCTATCTGAACAAAGGAGTTGGATCAGTCTACACTATCTTTGCGGAGATAGTTGAGAATTTAAGAACCATGCCCATGATCCATACACACTAGAAGATTGGGCCACATCATCTACAACAGGTGGCCCAAGTAGGCCTCCAGAATTGCCAACATGGGCATCATTTGCAACCAATTGACTAAAGTAGATACGAACAGAAAGTAGCTACGACAGTACGACCTGTAAAAGTTGAAAGAACTGGAGAGCGTCTCATCTCTATGAAAGCAAGTGGAAGACCTTGCTGCAAGGGCAGACAAGATTCAAGTTCAATCACAAACACCAGCTCCGGGTATGCAATCCATGAAGTATTTGTTCACTCCTCACACGTTGCATTTCGTCTAATAGGAGTTCGAGATATACTCTGAACAAACAGCAACTACAATGGTTAACATGGACTAATAGCAAGCCAATAGTCCATTTCAATCAAGAGCCAAAGCCTTCACTCATTTATGAGGTGAACAAAGTGTGGTCCAATCAGGTGTCAGATACCAACAATTCTGTGGTGAAACCAATATGGTTTTTCGCTATTCATCTTTCAGTGCTAGTCTGCAGTCCCACCAGCAGGGATTTTTTGCACATCTTCAATCTGGTGGATACCAGCAGTCTAGATAGAGTCCACAGCACAGAGACTACTAGAGACAGAATCACTACCACTACCAATCCTAGCCACAATACTAACAACAGCAACATCAATCCATCATCAACTGAACTCTTTCCAGCAGCAACCTTGGTATCAGAACAAGCAAAGCCAATTCACCACCGACTACCAGGGGTCCACGTCCCATGGTACATCCACTAAGACACACTGATCTCGGGACTAGATCATTACCCTCTTAAACACACTGTAGGCCACTCATAATGCTAAGTTCAAGAGGGTTATCAACATCTCAATAGCGACAGTTCCCCGAAGTGGAAACCAAACTCGAAGTTCCCCGAAGTGGAAACCAAACTCGAAGCTAAGGTTGGCACTAGTCTTTAGGTTGCTTGGAGGGTGGTGGGGCGTTCAAAGAACATGAAGCTCATCAGGTCGACGAGGTCAAAGATAATGATAGAGGTGGGGCAGATTCTAGGGTAAGGGGGTTTGGCGGAAAGGAGTTGATGAATGACAAGGAGGGAGGAGTAGGAGAAGATCAAGGTGAGGGGACCTATCATTGGAGCCATTCAGTCTAGAGGATCACACTACTATATCAGGGCCTTGTAGAGCTTCTATATCATGGTGAGGATCGTCGTGTGTCCCCCATCCATGAGAGGGAGGTCCAGAAACTCTCTTGCTCGTCATCCAATCAATGGTGCCAATAATGTTGCATGGACAATATTATCGACTGGATGTTGGAATCGAAAAATCTATACCCATGGCATGGACAGGCTATGGATGATCAACCATAGAAGAGCTGTGTGATAAAGCATATTCAGGCCAAAGGTCGAGTTTTTGAATATTACGCCATTCCATCATACTGCGACGTGTAGCTAGCACGGCTATTTTCTATATACCTATGTATTATGCTTGCATGATGTCAAATAGAATGTCAAGATATGTATTAGGCACATCACTTGTTTAGCTCCATATCATCAAAACCGAGGGCCACCTTGATTATTCCTTATATGCAAGATGAGATTTATCCCTCGTTCTTGTTCAGTTGATTTAAGTGATAAGAAATAGATACCATAACATAGTGGACTAATATATATATATATATATATATATAGAGAGAGAGAGAGAGAGAGAGAAGGGATCCTACTCCATGGAGTAGGTAACTTACCAATTCTATTTTCTTCTTTTTCAAAATTTTTTTATTTTTTTGAAAAATGCTTCCATGGATTTTCATAACTATATCCCTCTAATATGTCATTCAAATTTCGTCAGTGACTCCTACGGCCTCTATCCATACAGTCATTTTAACGGTCACATATTTGTTGTATTTTCCATTTTCTGGATGGAGGTGGTAGAGTCTCTGTTTCTGACGAAATTTGAGTGACATATTAGAGGGATATAATTATGCAAATCTATGGAAGTATTTTTCAAAAAAAATGAAAAAATGAAAAAAATGAAAGCGGGGTACGTAAGTTACCTACTCCATGGAGTAGGATCCCTTTCCTCATATAGAGAGAAGGGATCCTACTCCATGGAGTAGGGAACATTCCTCGTATGAGTAGGCAACTCATATATATATATATATAGGGATAAATGGGGCTGCCCCGTAGGGGGAGCTAACTTAGCTCCCCCCGTCCCATTTTCCCTATTTTTTTGAAAAAATATTTCGTGAATATTTATCACTATATTCCTTATTATGCTATTAAAATTTCATTTGAAACAGAGACTCCTACAGCCTCCATCCAGACAGACATTTTTTACCGGTCACAGGATTTTTTAAATTGACCCCGTCTCGATGGAGGTCGTAGAAGTCTCTGTTTCGCATGAAATTTTAATACCACAATATAGGGATTTAATAATGAATTTATACGGTTTTAGATTTCAAAAAAATTAGAAAAACATGTGAAAATAGAGTGGGGGGAGCTAAGTTAGCTCCCCCTAGGGGGCATACACATTTTTCCATGGGTTAAATATGGTTGCTCCCTTGGGGGGGCTAACTTGGCTCCTCTCGCGCTATTTCGTCCGGCTTTTTTATTTTTTTAAAAAAAATCTTCCGTGAATATACATCACTATATCCCTATATTATGCTATTAAAATTTCGTGCGAAACAGAGACTCGTACGGCCTCCATCCAGACAGTCATTTTTTAACGTTAACAGAATTGATAAAAATGACCCTTCTGGATGGAGGCCGTAGGAGTCTCTGTTTCGCGTGAAATTTGAATGACATAATATATGGATATATTGATGAGAATCCACGGAAGAAATTTTGAAAAAAATAAAAAAAGGGACGAAATTACGCGGAGGGAGCCAAGTTAGCTCCCCCAATGGGGGCAGCCTCATTTTACCCTATATATATATAGGGTAAAATGTGTATGCCCCCTAGGGGGAGCTAACTTAGCTCCCCCCGCCCTATTTTTCACGTGTTTTTTAATTTTTTTTGAAAATAAAAATTATGTAAATTCATTATTATATCCCTATATTATGTCATTCAAATT
>JAZKJV010008631.1:45000-253070 GCA_037367405.1 Ottelia alismoides
GACCTTCATTGATGCATCATCAACAAAGGTCGGAATATACTTGTCTCCTCCCAAAGATGTTGTCCATGGGACCATACACATAAGACTGAATCAAGTGTGGAAGGTCGTCCTTCACCTTCCTCACATGAATCACAAGATGACAGAGCGATGTCAGTGTGGCATGGAATCAACTCCTTCCTGCTCAAAAGCTGTAAGCACTTTTGGCTCATGTGTCCGAGTCGAAGATGCCAAAGATCCGACATGTCAACCTCACTAGCATGTAGGCTGCCATTCATGACCTTCACTCGAGTCTTGTAGAGCGTGCAACGCAGCCTACCTCCGACCATGATAAGAAAGCCCTTGTTGATCTTTCACCTAGTGTTGCCAAACTTTAGATGGTAGCCTTCACTACCAGTTGAGAATCGGATATGAGGCTAAGCTGCAAGTCAGGAACATTCCTAACATCCTACAGAGTCATTGCATATCTAATATCAGTTTAAACTGAGATGGTGTCCATGTCAATGATTTTGTAGTAAATGTTGTTACCCATCTTAACTCTCCCAAAATCTCCCTATGTATAGGAAGTGAAGAACCCCCTGTGTGGAGTCATGTGGTAGGAGACGTCCGTATCAACGACCAACTCTGAGTCATCCCCTGCATGTATACACTGCTCCTGAATAGTGAGAACCAATTGATCATCATTGTCATCGGCCACTGCAGCAGCAATGTTCTCATCTTCATCTTTCTTCTGATTCCTTTTTGCTTCTACTTGCTCTCTTTTTCAGACTCTACAGTCTCTCTTCCAGTGACAGGCTTGTTGTAATGATGGTAATTTCCTCTGTCCTTGGACTTCTCCGTAGGTTTTTGTCTCTTTTGCGATTTTCCTCTACAGTTTCTCTTCTCTCAACTGTGTACACATGTGAAGAAGAGGATTCTTCGAATGATCATCATCTAATTTCTTCATTCAGCGGACTACTCTTGACCATATAGATAATCAGATTGTCGTCCATAGCGGAGTTACTCACGACAATCACCAGATTTTCCTAAGTGTTTGACAAGGAATCCACTAGAAGAAGGGCCTACAATTCATCATCTAGCGATATGTTCATGGTACTAAGTTGATTGATGAGACTCTGGAGCTCATTCAAGTGCTCAGCAACCTTCATCTCATCCTTATACTTCAGATTCACAAACTTCTAAATCAAGAATGCCTTGTTGGTGGTCGTCTTGTACTCATAAAACTCGACCAGTTTCTCCAATAACTTCTTTGCATTTATCTCTTCTTCGAGATGGTGGAATACAGATAAGTCCAACCACTTCATGATGGTGTTGACTGCTTTCTTGTTCAGCTTCGTCCAATCACCTGCGGACATGCCCTCAAGCGTGCTTGTTTTTCCTTCAACCGGATCATAGAGGTCCTTACAATACAAATGTCATCCATCTTGGTCTTCCATATTTTTCCAATTTGCACTTGTCAACTAGATCATCGTGCCTTCATCACCCTTCCCTATCTCGACAACGCGAGCTCTGAACCACTTGTTGAAAAATTCAGGGTTCCCTTAACCTGGCCTGTAAATGATGATCAGAAGCAGAACATTTTCCACACGGGAACCAAGTACAATAATTGAAGTACGATAATTAAGCAACCACAGATAGACAAGAAATTTTACGTGGGACTATCCTCCTAGATTTAAGAGAGGGAAAACCCCACGGGGCACAATGACCCGCAACAAATCCATTAGGTCGAAAATGAGAGGGCATAATGTCTTCTCAGTTTTGTTGCGTAATAAAACTGAGGCTCAATTACAAGAATAAAATCAGATAATTGTCACATTGTACTTGGTGAACACGATACCGATGATTCTCCTCGTCACGAGTTATCCCTCCTCATGTGTGATTCTTCCGCACGTGGATGCATCTCGCACCTCTTGTACGCGTATGGTTGAGGGAGAACGGACCCCTCATGTGACTGCTCCTCGTACCTCTGGCGCGAACGCTCCGTGCGGATGTGCCTATACTTAGTGCCTCCAACGCATCTCCCACCGCCTATCTCTCTCCTAGTCCTATTTGGAATAGGTCCCCGAATGTGCATGGGGCATGCACATTCTGTTGTGGATCTTTCGGAACAAGCTCCCCCATTCTGTTGTGGATAATAACCCAACAAAAAATGGGGTGGCAAGTTTAGAGAGTATAAGGAAATGAAAATGTTGAGAAGATGGAAGCTAGATCTGAAGGTAGAAGACAAAATCATAATAAAAATATTATAGAAGAACTGAAAAGTTCAGGCCCAAGAAATAAAATGAAGAGCAAGATGAAACCTTGTCGATCCTAACATGAAAGAAAGAAATGAAAGAAAAAGGCGATAGATAATCAAAGAAAACACGAGGAAAGTACATGCCTAAGAATAACTCTAACTTTTGCTTAAATCCAAACTTATTTGCGATTAAAGCGAAATTTAAAGGATAGGTAGAAAATTACAGCACCTCCGTAGTAATTCTGCAGGGATCCTCTTCCTCAAATCAAGACCACTGCAATTGATGTCGAGATAATAATAAGTTTAAAAAATACACCCTTTTGATTTGTCGTTCTTATTATGAAAAGCAATTCAATTTCATCGATTGACGTCCATGTTCCCTTGATATGAATAAATAAAGGGACCAACGACATCACCGTCAAGAAGAGAGTGTTCAAAAGGTCCACATCAAAATTTTCGAAACCAAAGATTCTGCATTCACATCTCCCATCTATGAAATTCACCAGATTACATAAACCTCCCCCCTTCCCTCGAAATTCCAATTTACAAAATCCACAGAAATTACTCCTCACCTCACCTTACCTCCACAACGACCAACCTTCGTTTTTCTTTTCTATCCTTTCTCCCCTCCCGGCACGCAAAAGGTCCCCGAATTTCTCCCGCCGTGGAAAAAATATATAAACGGAAAAGGCGCGGGGCCCGCAGAGCCGTCCCGGAAGGACCAAAAAGATCGAAAAAAAAGTAACCAAAAACAAAAGCTAGTGTTCGAGTCTCAGCAGCCGGCGTAAATCCCTAGTGGCAAGGCGATCGAACGGCTCCCGCTGCGCCACGTCGCGCTTCCACCTCGGGAGCGGGAGGGCGCTGGGGGATGGCGAGATCGAGAAGGCGGATCCGGCGTAGACCTCGGCGAGCCACATGGCCTTCCTCGGCGGGGCCGATCCGGAGATGTGTGCACGTGGCTTCGCCGATTGGAACCTTCTGGGCCTCCCCTTGGGATTTGGGTTAGGGTTGATTTGGTGATGCTTGCGGAAGGAGGACGTTGGTGCGTAGCAAAGGATCTCTGTCGCCATCGGAGGGGCTATCTCCCTCTCGTCCCTGCGGAGGAGGGAGGGGGAGGAGGAGGAGGATGGCGGAGGGGGGCGTTGCCTTCTGCGATCTTCCCGAGGATGGTGAATATAAGAACGGGGAGGTGCTCGGATGGACGACGCGTGGATGGGCTGCGAGGCGTCCGATGGGACGGCATGGATGCCGTGTTCGGTGTGGGGTTTGGTGTTGGCGTTCATGGCAGATGGATGGACGGGTTCCTTTTCTTGCTCCTGTGTTTCGAAATTGGAGGATATTTTGTTCCATCTCTCTTTGATGCTTTTATCTATCTTTTTTTGTTTATCCGAAAAGGAGTAGGATCTTTTTATTTGATGTAGGATCTTTTCAAAATAGGTTTTAAATATGTTAAATCATTGTTACATTGCAGAGTATTTATTTAATTATCATACGGATTTATATATCTATATTGCTTTTGATGTTGCATACGAAAGAAATTATTTTATATATATTGTAAGATATATACTTTTATTATATTTTTATATCAATTTTCAAACATTCTCAAATGTATATTTTCTACGTGTTTTGATTCATTACGATATGATTAGTCGATTGAATCATTTGTTTTTATGTTGGTTAGGTTTAATCTGATCTTAAAAAATGATGATATCATCATCCGGTTGATCAAGCAGGTTTGATTTCATGTTTCAACCCGATCCGACCTTGTTGACGAGATTTCCTTTTCAATCTCCAGATCGATTTCAAAACATTAATTATCAATTTCGTATTTTGTTATTATCATATAGAACCAAGTATTGATTTGACACTTTTCAAGATTGCGAAGGTAATCGAATATAACATATGTGTTATTACAAAAGGTCAATTCTTTCAGGTTGTGTTTGTTGTTGTTAAAGGTAAAATGCTAAAAAGTCAAGGGTTTTATTTTACATAAATTATCATGTATTCTCAGTTATGACAATACATATTGGGAAAATGGAGTATGTTGTTATATAACTTATATGTTATCACATTTTCAGTTATTGATATGTTTTGGGATGGGTGAGTCCAAGTGGTCTTACCGTTGGAAGATGTGTAGTTTCAAATTTTAAGATAAATGAATGGTTAGGAGATGATGAATATATAAGTTATATGCATATGAGCCGCATACTCCTTATTTCCTATGCAGGATATTCGAGTGGCTAATCTCAATGCATCCAATCGGATGTGTAGACAAGAAGATTGTGATGAGCATTATTGAGCTATGTTTTGTGAACATGATATGCATTATAATAACATAAGGCATTCTCAATCCAAACTAGATTTAGAGATTATGGTATGCATATTATTGGATATGATGAATATTCTGATCTCAACTATGGATCATCAAAAGATGATGACAATTTCTTAGTTGGTGAAAGGTTAGAAATTATCATGGACTTCGGAGTGGTTGTTAACTTATGATAATCTTCAAAGGAAAATGTAGAGGAGGTCAATGCGTCAAATCAAATTTAATTAAAAATGTAATTTCTAAATACGTCAATTTTGGTTTTAGGTAAAAATCAAATGCTCTATGTTTGTTGAAACCCAATGCGATGATTAATTTTTAATTGAGATGGATAATTTTTTTAATGTTTATATATCTTTTACTCATGTGGTATATAGTTTCAGGGTTGAACTCAAAGTAGCATGTTTTGTGTAGTGATTACTAGTGATGATTAGCGGTATTTATTATTTTTTATTTATAAATTCATTATTTTAGTTTTCATTGCATTAAACAAATACAAAGAAAGGTGATTCTTTTTAATTTTGTTTGATTATCCAGAGGTTGGTGAAAAAATCTATGAAAATTCATAATACGAAATTGCATTATTTAAGTTTTCGTGCAATTTTCACGCTACATATTACAATTAAATTAATTAAGCTCGATAATATTATCATCTAAAATTCTAACCTTTTTCTAATATTATTTTGCAACTTTTCGAAAGATAGAACATACAAAAAAAGGTAAATTTAGAAGAAATTTTATTTTTTCCGAATTGTTGAAATTATTTGGGACTTATCAACCAAAACATGCATTGTACATTAAATCAAATTCTAAAATAGCAAATAGTTTCAATTAAATATAATAGTTTATATTAAATCTATTTAAAATCTCATATGAAAATCTTACATGCTTTATACTTTACAATTTTATTTTTCTCAAACTCTTCTCTACACGATTAATAAATCATTTTCACTGAATATCTCATTTTATTTGAAAAATATTCACACTTCGATCAGTATTTTTTAAGCCAATATATATATGAGGAAAGGGAGCCTACTTCATGAAGTATGTAGCCTTACCTACTTCATGTCTATTTTTGGTAAAAAAATATTCTTTTAGAAAATACCACCATGGATTTTCATAACTATATCCCTCTAATATGTCATTCAAATTTCGCCAGAAATAGAGACTCGTATGTCCTCCATACAGAACAGGACGATTACAACAAATCTAAGACTGTTATAATTACATATTCTGGATGGAGGGTATAAGAGTATGTTTCTAACAAAATTTGACAGACATATTAGAAGGAATAGTTATAAAAATCCGTGATGATATTTTCTAAAAAAATGCCAAAAATGAGCATGAAGTAGGTGAGGTTACCTATTTCATGAAGTAGGCTCCCTTTCCTCGTATATATGTTTATTTATTTATTTACGATATATTGATACAAAAATACTTATAATGTTTAAACTAATGTCAAAGGTTAATGGATTTTCAAAGTTGAGAGCATAATTTTTAACTTCTAGTAGTTTAAAGTAAATTTCTTAAATTTTAGCCAAAAAGTTCTCTAAAAAAATCTATAAGCAATGAGCAACATAATGCAATGAAAGTTATTTAAAATTGATTAAAAGAGGTAAAGATATAAAATTTCTCATGGATTTGGGCAAATGTAAATTTTCCCGATTAGCGACCCTCCATCATATGTTGCTCGAGCATCGCCTCAATGCTTAAGCTTCCACGATCGTTTTAAATTAAGATTTATTGCAATTTATGGCACTGAGAGTTCGGTCGAGTTCCCCTTATATATTATGAATATTATGACATAAAAATAAACATAAATATATTATGTACCTAATATACTATATAATTATAATAAAATATAGTACATATATAGTATTAATATTAAAATAAAAATAAAATGTTAAAAAAAGCCTCAAATCAAGTATATAATACCTATAAAAACCTCTTGAATAGAATTTTGTCCAAATGGCCTAGTTTGCTAAAATTTCCTTCTGGGATTTTTTTAGCTTTTCAAAACAAACATATTTCATTTTCTTTTCCTTCTCCCATTTAGCTTATTTCTATTTATTTTTATTTTACAAGTTAATTGAATCTCATGAGTTTTGAAAGCACATCGCTTGTCATCGTTATTCCACCTCCTAGCAAAGCCTATGCTCACGTGCATGGCGCGAGGCTTCTATCGTCACTCCTTTTGTCGCCACTACAATTGTCCTCGCCTCTTACCCTAACCACCATTTTTCTCCTTGATGATTCATTTGCCCTACCCCAACCTCCTTGACCTTCCTCGAGCCCTCCATCTATTAGTTCCTTGCCAAAAGTTGCCTTCGAACTTGACATACTCCTCACCTCCTGCTCCAATGAGCATTTACTTGTGACATGGGCATAAAAGTAATAACATGAAGTCTCTAAGGAGCTTCCTACTGGAAAGGAAAAGGTTTAGGACCTCTCCATTAATTACACAATAGACTGTAGTGGTTTATAGAAGCTTTTACATCAAATTATGTGCAGAGGTCAACACCATAACTTTATTGAGCTCCAATTCTCAGGTCAATATATCCACTAAACCACCATATTAGGTGGTGTTCTTCATCTTCTTTCTTTTCTCCCGTTTTATTTCGATATATATTCACTAGATAACTAGTATTTTAGCATTCCTCCCATCGATCCATCTACCATTTCTAACCTCTCACACTCAAATTATTTGACTCGAGCCATCACTTTCTGGCCATTACCCTCTCGTTTGGTCAAGGCTTTGCTTCTCTTCCTTGCATACCTTTTCTCAATGAACTTCACATACATTCTCTTATATCTATTCCCTCGTCAGAGGACCACCTTTTACACCGAGACCACTTCTGGGAGCACACACATGTGAAAATCTTCAACCTTTAGGTGACAAGAACCTTCGTGATATCGTCGGCGTTCATGTGAGAAAACCAAGATGGAGATTTGAGGTTTGAAGATGTAAAATCAAACTTGGATTCCAAGCTCTAGGTCAAACCCTATTAGAGTACTTCGCTCCTCAATATTTCTTTCTAATTTTTATGAGAACATGATGTTGCGACCTTTTTGTGATGTTTTTAGGGGGATTTGAAGGATACTATAGGGTTTCTCTTCACCGATCAGAATGTAGAGGATCCCTACATTCACTTACACCTCCATGACACCACAGAGCTCCCTATCTCCTAACTCCTTCAAACTTCGAGGGGAGCTTATGATGGACCGATAGGACTTTCTAGCACATTATTTGATCACCTTATTGGAAGATAAGCATCGATAGAGCTCAACCTAGTCCATAAGAGCTCTACTCTAACTCAGCTACCTATCGAAAAAGGGGTGGGAAAATTGCATTAGCCTCATCCCTAATTTTACTTTTTACACTTATATACTCACTATGAGATATTTTATTCTTTTCTTGCAAATAAGTCCTCCCACATGGTACGTTGCATATTTAATGCATGCAAGTGTTGGATATTGCATTAAGTCGCAGCTAAAGGCTTATAAGTTATCTTTTGAACTTTACTTTGCGTATTAAACACTAGAATTTTAATATTTCATGACTACCTCGATTTTAGGAAATTTTTAGCGAAATTTTATTGTGAGCTTGAAATAAGTAGCTCATATTTTTTGTAATTTTTGTGTATTTTTGTTGTTATTTGATACTCTATATTTATTTATGATTTATTTATTTAGGGCCAATGTCTTTTAAGTAAGAGCTTTGGAAAAATAGTCATTGTAGACATTTACTAACTTTAGAATGCCTATCCTAGATTTCAAAACTCATTTCAGTTTCAAAATTAACATTGGTTTCCTAAATACCTTTAAAAATTCATAAAAAGAATGAAACATAAAAGAGGTTGGGGGCTTGTACCAAGGTGCATGTAATTTTACATGTAGCGGTACCACAAACGTCTATTTTTTTGAAACAAAACCTTGGGAGATCTACTTAAGACTATTAGCGGAATACATTTTCAAATTTCATGTAAAACAAACATTCCTAACATGTTCATCTGAAACGACTAAATTTTAGCAATTTTGAGATAATTAAAATTTCAGAGTTTTGATGGATGGCTTAGGACCCTCGAATTAAGTTGAATTTTGAATAACATCATGATGATATATGGTGATCTAAATCCCACACCGGTGCATATAAAGTTACATGCAACTCGGTGCAAGCCCCCCAACCATAACATAAAATTGCATGAGAATAAAATCACCTATTATTCTAGGAGATATATATAATTTATAATAGTATAAGTTTTCAAAATTGTTAGTTTTTGATATATTTAAAAACTAAAAACTCATAAAATGTATAAAATAAGGGTAAAATGGGGTTGCCCCCATGGGAGAGCTAACTTGGCTCCCCCCGCGCCATTTCACCTGCTTTTGTTTTTTTTTTTTTGAAAATTTCTTCCGTGGATTTTCATCAATATATACATATATTATTTTTATTCAAATTTCGCGCGAAACAGAGACTCCTACGGCCTCCATTCAGATGGGTCATTTTTAGAAATTCTGTTACTGTTAAAAAATGGTTGTCTGGATGGAGGCCATAGGAGTCTCTGTTTTGCACGAAATTTTAATAGCATAATATATGGATATAGATGAATACTCACGAAAGAAATTTTCAAAAAAATAAAAAAAGCGAGAAAAATAACACGGGGGAGCCAAGTTAGCTCCCCCTAGGGGCAGCCCCATTTAACCCATAAAATAAACATAGAATATCACTAAAAGTCATATATTTATTAAAAATCTAAAAAATTGGGGAACATTTCTCTTATTCAGCTGATATTCCAAATAAAATTATTTCAGAAATAATATATATTATAATTAAAAACATTAAAAACTTATAAAACTTGTGAAAATCCTCAAAAATCTTAAAAATATAAAAGAATAACTATTTTTGTTACTTGTACTGCATTCTATGTATATAAAATACCCTTACCTATATTTATAACCATATGGTATTAACTGTTGACCCCCGAGGATCCGGGTACCTGTTTACGACATATTTCACAATATTCCATTTATGACATCGCATTAAAAACATAATTTATGGGGAAATTTTTCGTGCTTGAAGCTACATATGACATTCACATTCATAACCACAATCTAAAAGAGGCAAATGACACCAAAATCTCATTTCATTAAATTCCATATCATTTTACATCATGTATAAAAATGTTCCAGTTTACATCATATATCCCAAAATGTGGTACAGAAGAGATAGCATTTACTTTATAATGTGAATCAAAAACTGAGATAAAATAAACTATATCGTCTAGTGTATACCCTGTCTCCTGGAAACATGAACAGCTACTGAGCAGAAGACTCCTTTCCTGTCATGCGTGCAAGGAAGAAGAGGAGTCACAATTGTGAATACAAATCCGTAGTTTAAAAGTAAATGACAAGTAATTTATTATGTGCAAAAGAGAGCAAGTAGAAAGATGGAACAAGTATAATTTACATCTACTTGCGTAAGTAAAAAGATTTTCCAGTTATTTGAAGCATTTCTCATGATCGCCCATTAACCCAACAATTCCCATATATGACATATTTATCTTGTAGTTGAATATTCATGAATGTATGAGTGTAAGTATATATCATCATTTTCTTCAAAGATCATGTTTGTGAGTGATGGTAGAAGAGTTGAGATTGGAAAGATTATTAGATTCTTAAGTCTAGCGGATAGTATGTGGTCTTGGTTAGTGTGTAACCTCACACTATGATTCTAAGACTTGGAGAATGTCTTAGGGTTGGGGTGCCTCTGTAGGCATGCGGTGTAGTATAATGCATCCTAACTAAGTTCCCAACACGTCCACTAGCTTAATGAGATTTCGAATCAGATTATCGTCTTTTCCATTTACTCAACTTTAATTGTAATCCCTTAAAACCTTAAGTGCAACTGTCTCAGATGTAACTCTAGATGATGTGGATATAGAGATGGATGATCTGGATGTAGAATCAAATCCCTTCAAACCTCAGTGCAACAGTCTCAAATGTAACTCTAGATGATGTAGATATAGATATGGATGATCTGGATGTAGAATCGCCAAGTCTGTTGGCGAAAGAAAAACTCAAGCGGTGAAGAAGCCAACAAAAGGGCTCTTCCGTCTCGCCCCCTAATTGGAAGGACGGTCTAATAGAGGGATAGGTCTACTCCCAAACTACGCCACTGAGACGGGTGAGAGGGACTTCCCGGAAAAGTCACTCTAGAAAAACAGCCCGACCGGTAACGGGCAACCGAGCTCGTACGTAAAACTGAAAACCAAGGATCCCCCATCTGGGTATCCTAAAACAGAGGGTCGGCGGAATGGTCTAAATTCGGGATCCCAACGAGGCAT
Source organism: Ottelia alismoides (assembly GCA_037367405.1). Taxonomy (NCBI): domain Eukaryota; kingdom Viridiplantae; phylum Streptophyta; class Magnoliopsida; order Alismatales; family Hydrocharitaceae; genus Ottelia; species Ottelia alismoides. The sequence continues at coordinate 55,904 of JAZKJV010008631.1, forward strand.
AAAAACACTGCGAGCTCGCGTAAAAACCAAAAAGGGGACTGGGATCCTAGACCCGCGCACTTGGCGGTCGCTGCCCTAACTGGGCTTCCTATCTCCCGCCCAGTTGAGGGTCACCGCGCCCTCGCACAATCAGGTGTAAAAGTCACCATGATCGGAACTCTTAATTATTAATCACCATTGATTTACCATTTTCCTTCCTGCCTCGACTACTTAAACCCTCTTATGTCTCTCTTCTAGATGACGTACAGATCTAGATATTTATTACAACTTTTCTTTAGTGATATATATATATGATTCAAGGATCAATTGGTTGTGGATTTCTATTCACAATGGTCTAAGGAATTCATTTGTTGACTTTATAAGAGAAGAGTATTGGTATTCTACTAATGGTATTTCCTACTTCCTCAATAAGGTTATGAGATTAGGAATTCGTTATTAGTTTGGGTTCAAGTTATTTTTATTTTGAACAATTAATCAAGCCAAAACCACATCTCAAGGATTACTCTCTCTCTTCTTGTACCTTCTCTTCTTTTTTTTATATGTTTGGCCTTGAGTCGGAACTTACTACTAACGATCATCTTGGATTCTTCTATGTATATGCAATGTATAGGAAAAGAGCACATGCCAGATATCATAATGACTAAAAGGTGTAGCTCCTAACTGTGCATAGTATTTATGGACTTGTGCAATTATACGGTTTCTAACAGGGGTACATACATAAAAATCATGGAAATTTGTAATCTAAAACCTTTCTTATCTTTTAGTGAACCGTTTCATTCATTTTATTTACAACTTGAAATACTTGTGAGGCATGTGCAAGGTCAAGAAAAATAATATTTATCAAAAGCACGCACACATATACACATGCAGTCACATGCAGTATAAGAAAAGTAAAATTATACAGTCCTAAGTGAGGCAAGCATCATTATGAAATGCAAGTGAAACAAGTATCATTACAGTGTTATGGAGTATGCGTTTCTATATACTAATATCATTATTATATCATAATTAGCCCACTCTTTTGAGTATCAACAACTGGGTCATACTTTTGATTTCAATCAGGTAGTTCCTACTCTTGATTTAAATCAACGAAGTTATTTAATTCTTTATCAACAAGCATCCTTACGATCTTAATATTGCAAGTATAAATTTTTTTAACATTTATTTGCCTAATAGTGTTAAACAGTGGTTATTTTATCACATGATTATAATCGTGCTTCTTCAAGGAGGAAGTGAGTTCTGGGATATCCTCAAAGAAGGGGAATCCTGATGCTTACAGTGAAGAATCGATACAATCAACCTTTTGTTTAGGGAGCAAATTAATATTAATGGTTTACTAGATAAAAAAATGTGGATTCTGATTATAGGAGAGAAAAGTTTCTGATGAGTGCAAAGATCCATTACCAAAAATTTTATAGCTATAAACAACCTCCAGTATCCAACATTCTAAAATTCAATTTATTATTATTGTATATTTTTAAATCCTACATAGAACTTAAGATAAACCACATCCAAGTCAACAAAATCCGTTACCAACTCCATCCCACCATTTAAAAAAAACAAACAGATTATATGATCTAATCATTTGTAAATCACATGTGTGGCAGCAATAGATAGGGATGTATATGAATGGCAGCAAATAGAAGGTATAGAGAGGTAGAAGTAAAATGTGCATGCATTGGCAGCAAAAGAGATGGCCAAGGAGTGTACCTTTTGATTTGCTTCAAAAGGAGAAGATCATGCATGCAGTAGGGGGCTTATTTGGAGCAAGGAGAGGACTGGAGGTTGTTGGACAGCAGCTTCAGGTTGTTGCACAACAGCTGAAGGGAAAAGAGGAGTGCTGGATGTATTCTTCTACAGCTGAAACTTTGGAAACAGGGGATTTTTGGGAGGAGCTTTTTTTAGAAGAGGAGGGATTGCCGTTGGAATTGGGGGGGATTAGAAGAGGGATGTGGTTTATATATAACAAGGAGTAGTCCTTGTTATTGGACAAGTGTTAATAACCATAAACCATGTGGGAAGAGGAAAAGAGGTCAAAGAGAGAGAGACTATATGGCTGTCATGATTCTGGTTCTGCTACTGTAGCAGAAATTTTATTTTATTATTTTATTTTTTACATAAATCACCTTTTTACTTGATATATAAAAGTTGACCGCATTCACGTCTCGGATCTCGGATTTTTCTCTCAATATTTCGTTTTGATCGTCTCAGAATGACGGTCAATATGAGTATTTAGGTTATCTAATGTGGTCAGATAAGTTTATTGGGTTAAACGGATCTTATTCGGGTCAAGTTCGGGTTTACGTGTATCCTGGATGTTACATTAACCCTTGTATTTATACCCCATTTATTGACATAAATAAACTATTTTTCTTAAAATAAGTAACTGCAATTAATAAAAATGAAAATAAAAATTCAAAAATCTCGTCAAAAATACTTTCAAATATGTAAAACTCAAAAAATATATATATCGCATCTTTAAAAATTTAACCATCTGTTATTTATAAACTTATAAAAACTTGGAGGAAAAAAAACAAAAAAATGCATATAAGACACTAGGCTAAGTACATAAATACATCTATCACCTAAGCAATCCACTTAAAACCTCATTTAGCTTCTATATTTATAAGTTACCTCCTTGAGTTTGACGTTGATATTTTCCCAATCAAAATAATAAAATAAAAAAATCCATCGAGCTTAGTCTAAGTATAATGCAAATCAACATAATATCACCAAATAAGAAAATTCAAAAAATGATAAAACAGGTGACGTTGCCAAAGAAGAACAACTAAGTGGATAGGATAGAAAGCTTGGTACTTGTGTTTTTTACACGTCTCATATTTCTTAACTTATAATAATATTTATTTCATTTTACTCTATTTTCCATTTTGCTTAGTGTGCCTTTTTCTGATGAGATCGTGAACTTTGGTTGGTTTTCTCGTAGGCCGAGGAAACCAAGGAGCACGGTAAGTAAGATAATTGTCGAGGAGGAGGATGTGGATGAGCACTTAAAAAATTACCTTAATTTGATTTTCAATGTAACTTAGATATTTGTAGTGTTTATTGAGAGCTCATTTATAGCCTCTCAAGTTGTAAGGCCAAACTGATTCCACCATGTTTCAACCACTGGTCAGGGCTCCACCCCCTTAAAGTTTTCATTTGAGTTTTTCTCATATTGTTATTTTTCATTTTTCGATTTTAATCCACTTTCACTTACGCATTTATTCTCTATTTTGTATATTGAAAGAGCAATTAGATGTAAGTTTGGGAAAACTAAATTCTTTTTAAAATTGTAGGCAATGATCAAATAAAAATGAAAATAGTATCTTTCCTATTAGAGTGACTTGCCTAAGATGGTTTCTCAACTTGCATGTCTTGCATTCACACGTCCAATGATGGGAAGCATTGTAAGTATACCCTATCTTTGCATTCATCATTATTTTCCCCTTTTATGCGGTTCTTCTCCCCATGTTAGATTTGTATTTATTTTCATAAAAAGAAGTGGGCCACATAGTTTAGTAGATAAAATATCCAAAAAAATCACAAAATAAAATTTTTAAAAAATATTTTGAAATATCAACTAGAAGTAGAAACTAAAAAAACTTGACCATAATAAATCAAACATTTAAGTTTTAACTCTTGATCACTTATTCGCATCCATGCACACCTATATAGTTATTGCATTCACACTATCATTAAGGATTAGAGCTGAAATCTTCATTCAAATACATGAGAATATCATATAACACTTAGGGCCCATTCGGATACAAGAAACCCATGGCATACATGGGTTTCCTTACAAAAGTCGAAGGCAGCAAATAGCAATGGGTTTTCACTCAAACTTCAAATTCCCCGAAACCCGACCATAGTGTTAGTAGAGGAAGTAAAGTGTTCCAATCTTTCAGGCTTGAGTAGCTGGGCCAGTTACTTGCAGTTGGTTTGTGCAAGTATTGAGCTTAAGAATCCTTCTCACGAAAGGCTCCATCTCATCACTCATTGGAAGAGAAGTTGGGCTAGTTTCTTGCAACTAAATTGGCCTGCTTAGTTTTCTTATCCGATCCTCTTTTCTTTTACTAAGTACTTAACTAGCATTCATGTGCTATGCAGAGCTCTCAGGTACTTGCAGGATAAGCTAGATAGTGATTAAGGAAAGTTACAGGATACCTTACTTGTTATCACATAGGTGAGGTACAACCCTGAGACCATACGGTGTGCACAACAGGGAATCCTAAAGCAAAGTTAAGTATACTCAGACAGCTTATCACTACAGGGTCTTGTTCAAAAATATAAAGCATACATTATCAGATTATGAGCCTTCCCATTTACATTACTAGACAAAGCCACTTATTAGCTTAATCACTCAAGAAGGAAGGTGGCAGTATGGACTCACCTACAGCCAATTTTCATTCAGAAGCTTTATCCCTTGGGGCAAACCAAGCAGATGCATTCACAGATCTCTAACTTCTCGAAATTGTTCTGCGAGCCCTTCCATGAGGTATAGGAAAGATTCAGGGATCTCCTAGATAAGTGTCCATGCCATGAGTCCCCACGTCAATTCTTACTTAAAACTTCTTTGCAGGATTACATTATGAAAGCTAACGACTGGTCAATGCCACATCTGACGGCGGCCATCTGAACAAAGGAGTTGGATCAGTCTACACTATCTTTGCGGAGATAGTTGAGAATTTAAGAACCATGCCCATAATCCATACACACTAGAAGATTGGGCCACATCATCTACAACAGAAGGTGGCCCAAGTAGGCCTCCAGAATTGCCAACATGGGCATCATTTGCAACCAATTGACTAAAGTAGATATGAACACAAGGCTAAAAGTTGGAAGAATTGGAGAGCATCGCATCTCTATGAAAGCAAGTGGAAGACCTTGCTGCAAGGGTAGACAAGATTCAAGTTCAATCACAAACACCAGCTCCTTGTATGTAATCCATGAAGTATTTGCTCACTCCTCCTCACACACTGCATTTCGTCTAACAGGAGTCCGAGATATACTCTGAACAACAACTATTACAATGGTTAACATGGACTAATAGCCAGCCCAATCCTAACCACGATACTAACAACAACAACATCATCACTCCTTCACCAATTGAACTCCTTCCAGCAGCAACCTTGATATCAGAACGAGCAAAGCCAATTCACCACCGACCACGAGGGGTCCACGTCCCATGGTACATCCACTAAGAACCATTGATCTCAGGACTAGATCATTACCCTCCTAAACAGACCGTAGGCCACTCATAATGCTAAGTTCAAGAGGGTTATCAACGTCTCAATAGCGACAGTTCCTCAAAGTGGAAACCAAACTCGAAACTAAGGTTGGCACTAGTCTTTAGGTAGCTTGGCGGTTGTGGGGTCGACGAGGTCAAAGATTTGATAGAGGTGGGGCAGATTATAGGTTATGGGGGTTTGGCAGAAGGGAGGAGTTGATGGATGACAAGGAGGGAGGAGTAGGAGAAGATCAAGGTTTGGGGACTTATCATCGAAGCCATTCAGTCTAGAGGATCATACTACTATATCAGGGCCTTGTAGAGCTTCTACATCATGGTGAGGATCGTCGTGTGTCCCCCATCCATGAGAGAGAGGTCCAGAAACTTTCTCTTACTCGTCAGCCAATCAATGGTGCCAGTAATGTTGCATGGACAATATCATCCATTGGATGTTGGAAGCAAAAATTCTATACCCATGGCATGGACTTGCTATGGATGATCAACCATAGAAGAGCTGGGAGATAAAGCGTATTCGAGCCGAAAGGTCAAGTTTTCAGATATCATGTCATTCCATCATACCGCGACATATAGCAGCATGGCTATTATGTTTTCATGATGTCAAATAGAATGTCAAGATATGTATTAGGCACATCACTTGTTTAGCTCCATATCATCAAAACCGAGGGTCACCATGATTATATTTTTTATATGCAAGAGAACGTTTTTCTCTCATTCTTGTTCAGTTGATTTGAGTGATAAGAAATAGGTACCCTAACATAGTGGACGATATATACATAATGTGAGCATTTATCCCAACATAGCTTATTTTCGAATAAATTTCATTTGAGGTAAAGTCCTCTTATCCAACAAACGAACAAGTTAGCACATATCACTGAGTAAAGAAGTAATGCATTCGTTCTAAGTAAATAAAGTAGTAATCTCCATTGGAATGAACAAGTAAATATCATTTATTGCCCAAATCGTTAAATTGGTATGTTTGTACCATTTCGGGGGCTTTAATGACAGCTCAGCAATGCATTACCTTAAGCAGTGATTTTAACCAATAAAGAGTACAATAAAAATGATAACCAGTACACGTTCATATGGGAACCTTAGCAACCTTACGACATATATAGAAAGGCCATCTCGAAGTTCTACTCGTGGGACAAAAGAGATAGAGAGCAAGATGTGCAGTACAGCCTAAACGTTATCTGCTGTTTTTATCTACTTACATAGGCGGTGAATAGCTGCATACCCCAAAAATCAACAAGACTGGAGTCCCAATGATCTCTCTCCAAAATAATTGCTTACGATAGCTCTAACATCCTCCAATCCAACACCAATGCACAAGGGATTCCTCTGCTTCATGACTGGAGCCTCCTCGTCCATGTTATGATTCACGATGCGAACATTCGGTCCTTCCTTGCACTTCCCCAAGCACTTGCAGCCCACAACCATGCCTTCTGCCCCGACGTGCCTATCGAATTCCTCCATCAATTGAAGCCCTCCAGACTTCTTGCATTTCCCACCCATACAAACCTCAATTCTGTTGCCAGTAACTGCCACCGCTGATAAGGAAGGTGGCGGAGTTGGCAGCCTTGTTGCATCTAACATACTATTAATATTGAGTCCAACAGTCTTATCGATGGCACTAGTGCAGGTGCATTCTGTTGCACATGTCGACGAGAAAGGAACTTCGATTGATTTTAAAATAGTTTCCTCAGGTATCTGTAGCTCTCCAGTCTTTGGCACTGAAGTGGTGGTCATGGCTGGATCAACCGGTGTTGCAACCGCAGGAGTGGCTCTCAAGGTGCTCATATTGACGACCTCTTCTTCACAGTCGCTGTCACTTGACTCACTCGATTCCGATGATGAAGAGCTGCTAGACTCATCACAATCTTTCATCCTATTCATGGATTTTCTGTCTTTCTTTTTCATTGTCTTCATATCCTTCTCCTTTGCTCTTACCTGCTCCAACTGCACCAACAGGAGCTCTGCAGCCTCCTGAAAAACATTCTATAGTTGTGAAATTGTGAAGAAACAAAAGTACATCAACGATTAATGGAAAACTACACGGAGGAGGAGAAAATCAAATTCAATGTTCCATTTGCAACCTATTACATTTGCAACTTAACAGGCAAGAGGACTATATAATTGACCATTGTGCAAAATTCAAATGGGGAATAAATAATGGGGTATAGAAAACTAAGGAATAAGTGGTTTATCCAACCTTTCACGTATTTGGATCATTTGATTGTGGAGACAAATATAATGCCGACACTGAAGTATGTTTCACAGTGAATGAATGGAGAATAAGTGCAGGAATTTACTTCATTTTTGGCACACAAAAAAAACTTTTACTAAGCAGGAACCGGTCATCTTCCCAAATACTTACATGCTCCCAGCCGAAGGGCGACGAAAAACTGTTCATCACGTTCTGTGGTATGCTTAGAATATCAAAGATAGATGATTTGTGGCATAGATGATTTGTGGCAATAGCAACCAGCTGTCGGCAGTTTACTCATTTCCCGGTACCCTAAGTCTCACACTTTTAATCTTGGGATATTTACACCCATAATCCTGAGTAATTTCGTAATTACCCCGGAAACCCTTCGTAATCATGAATCACTCATAACCCTGTGAGTAAATGCTCTTTTTACACATAACCTTCCTTTAGTTTTGTCCATTAACTCAATTATATGAGTGAGTTAATCTAACCGATATGCGATCTAACGGCTACGATTAATCCAAAAAAAAAGAAAAATCCAAAAAAATAAAAGACATGCAGGAGGCATTGCAGGACTTCCAAGCAGGGGGCTTGCGGGTGGAGGGGCGTTGGGTGGCAACGGACGGAAGGGATGGAGCGAGACGACCAGCGGGGGTTGCAGGTGGAGGTGAACCGGCAGGGCTTGCTAGATGGGGTTGCAGGTGGAGGTGAACCGGCGGGGCTTGCTTGATTGGGTTGCAGACGGTGCGGGGGGGGGGGGGGGGGGGGGGGGGGCGTGTGGAGGTATCGCAGGTGCAGGTGGTGCGGGGGTGGAGGTGTCGCAGGTGCAAGCAGCGCGGGGGGAGGGGGTGGATGTGTCGCAGGTGCAGGTGCAGGCGTACGCGTTTTGGGGGGGGGAGGATCGGCGGTGGAGTTGGGTTGCATGCGGCGCGGGGGGAGGGGGTGTCGCAGGTGCACGTGGGGACGATGCAGGTGGCGCGGGGGGAGGGGGTGTTGCGGGAGCTTGCAACCGGAGAGGGGTGGGTGGCGACATGCAGGGCTTGCAGGGGCCTGAGGCGGAGGGGGGTTGGGTGGCAATGTGCAGGAGGCTGCGGAAGGGGAGCTTTCAAGCAAGAGGCGGTGGCTTGTAGGAGGGGGGGCTTGCAGGTGTGCTGGGGGAGGGGCTTCCAGTCGGGAGACGACGAAGGACAGGGTGGGGTTGGACCTAGGGAAGGGCGAGGCTTGCAGGCGCAGAAGGCGAGGGGAGGAGGAGGTGGTCGAGAGGAAGGGGAGGTCGGCGAGGACGTCGACTGGGTGGAGGGGAGAGGGGGGGAGGTGGGTGTGGTGGGATTGCCGGTTGGAGGAAGGGATCCATTCGTAAATAATAAAAATCTAAAGGGTTTTAAAACGTAAAATACTTGACGGATACTGTTATATTTAACGGAAAATTAGATGTAAGTTAACACGGAGTTATGAGTGTAAGAGAAACACTATTCAAGGTCTTGAGTGTAATTCGTGATTATGAAGGGTTCCTGGGGTAATTACGAAATTAATCAAGGTTATGGGTGTAAATATCCCTTTAATCTTTATTTATTCTTTGACGAAAATAGGGCGAACACCTTTGGGAGGTCATCAACCATCCACCCTCTTTAAGCTTCCCACGGTCTATCCTAATGTGATTACATGCTGTGTGTCGGTTCTCTGCCCCATGGCATTCTGATCTGATGTATAAATGTATTGTCATGATGATTAAGGTATTAGACACGAATTCAAACATACTGGGATAACCTATTTGAAATCAAATTTGATTAGAGCTTTTTGGATTATGAACTACATGGAACAGTTTCTATCTGACAACACATTAGTTTAGAGCTTCATTAATATTACATAAAGCAACTTTTAGACAATCAAAGTTTTAAACAATTATAAAATCAAATTAAAAGGTTATCGGGTGCCCAGATTTGGAGGTGCCAAAAGTTCGAAGAAGACAGTTGCAAAGAAGGAAAAGATCAAAGAAATGATAATTCTTTAGCACAAAAACCATCAAGAAGTATCATTTATTATCCACACCAGGTTTGACCCAGTTTAGATCGATTTGGGGGGCAACAAATACATGTGGTAGACCGACATAGAGAGAGAAAATGCTTGGTTTTTTTCATTATTAACCAAAGCCAAAACATGCATTTTTATTTAGGAAAAAAATTGAATACAAAACATGCATATTATTAATACAAACCAAACAAGGATACCATAATTACATCAGAGTCCTATCTAATCAAAACACATTTCAGAAATTGAGACAAGATCTAGTTGCAAACCGCTGATGACATGTTTCGTTATGCACTAGCGCCCTTCAAATTATTGCCTTGCAAGTCAATCGGGCACAGACCACACTATTATGCACGTGAATTTTCCTACAAAAAACACAATCTGCCTTCTCAAAAAACTCACAGAATTTCCTAGCTCTACCTCCTCGTATAGTAAATTAACAGTTCCCAACACAATCCTAGCCCCAGCACCAATAAAGCAGGAAGTGCACCTGATCCATCTTCATAGTCCCGTCAACCAACAGTTCTTTATTTAAAGAAAAAAAACCTCCACGGTAAAGGTGTGTGCCCAAAAACTTCACCATTTATCACCAAAAAGTATAATAAGTATTAAAGGCTATAGCATGTAATACTTACAGTAATACTCAAAAAACTCACAGAATGTCTTAGCTCTACCTCTCGTATAGTAAATTAACAGTTCCCAACACAATCCCGGCGCCAGCACAAACAAAACACGAAGTGCACCTGATCCATCTTCATAGTCTTGTCAACCAACAGTTCTTTATTTAAAGAAAAAAGGACATCCACCTTAAAGGTGTATGCCCAATAACTTCACCATTTATCACCAAAAAGTATAAGTATTACAAGGCTATAGCATGTACAACGTATTTTAAGACTACCGGTTCCAACTCTCATTAAGCACCTTAGCATGCGCCACCACATTCTCCCCATAGAAACGTTATTGCCGAAAAAAAACACCATTTGTAGCCAACCAAAGGGCCAGATCATTGCTACGCACCCAGATCTCTCTTTCTACGTGCCATTTCAGTCCTCCCCAATGGATTTTCAGAACCCGGTGACACTGTCAGAACAAATCACATTACTCCCAAATAGACTCCAAGCTGCCACGGAGCTCCCACAACCAAAGAAAAAGTGGCCAGCATCCTCCACATTCAACAAACACCGAGTGCATGCCGGATTGGATGAGGGCACAAATCGCAAGAATCTTTCCATGGACGACAGCCTTCCTCTTCAGAATAGTGCCATAGAAACACCTTTACACGCAGTCCACCACACAACCCCAAGAGTCAAACGTCAAGGGACCCTTCAGGTCCCTGTATACCTTCCCAACCATGAACGTGTCGTTGCCCCAAGTCCAACAGTCAAGGCTGTCAAATGGCTGGGCCCTTGCCTCCAGCTTCTCTAGTAGTGTCATGAGCTCATCCGAATATCGATCGGATAGTTCTGATCTAAACATCGAGAAAAAAGATTGTCCATTCCAGGCCTCTGCCACCGAGCACTCAGGATTGACTACGAAAAGCCTTCAACTGGGGGAACCTCTCCTGCAACCAGCATCTAATCCAATTTCTCAATCACAATTAACCACTCAACGACGCACATCCTCCCAGCCACCAACAGCACACCCAAGTATCTCAGCAGCAACTCCTTGTGTGGAGAGCGCAACCAACCAGCACATAAGTCAATCTTAGAATCTACCAATCCAAAAGGGACAAACTCAAACTTGTCCCTATTCAGCCTCAGCCCAGACACATCATTGAACATGTCCAAAACCACATATAATTGTATCATCAATGTATTGGAGATGGAAACAGAGAAGTCCTCCCTCGAGTAACCACTGCAAAAGCCCCCCAAGACGGTGCGATCTACCATTACCGCCAAAGCATCAGTTGCAAGAACAAAGAGGAGAGGTACCAAGGGACACCCTTGCCTGACCTCAAGTTGCGACTGAAAGTATCCCCCCTTTGGTTTCCCATTCAGCAAGACTGCACATGAAGCAGTCGTAACACACATCTTCATCCACGAAATCCACAAGTCAGGGAAACCATGCATGTGTAGAGAGTCCCAAATGAAGCGCCAGTCAATGCACTCGTAAGCCTTCGAAAAATCCACCTTCCACAAAACTCCTTTCACTTTCCTTCTACGCCATTCCGCCACAATATCAGAAGCCATAACCACATTGTCCATAAGTTGCATGCCAGGCAAGAAGGCAGTCTGAGATGGCGAGATGACCTAATTCAGCACTCCTCTAAACCGGTTGGTCAGCAACTTTGCCATAATTAGATAAATTGCAATGAATAGCGTAATCAATCTGAAATCTTCAATTCTTGTTGCAGCATCCTTTTAGGGTAGCAGGAATATAAAAGAACGGTTGATCTTGTTAAAGACAAAGTTCCCCTACATAAAATCTATCACCACTCACATTACCTCTGCAACAATCAGGTCCCAGAACTCCTTGAAAAGAAAATGGAGACGCCATCCGGCCCAGGGCATCCATCCTAGTTCAGACCAAAAATAGCTTCACAGACCACCAACACATCAAAAGACCTCGTCAGACCCTCTGCATCCAAGTTAGAAACCTGGTTAACCCCCACGCCCAACCATTGTGAACCACTGTAAGGAAGTCATCTGCTCATCCCCTTGAAATGGTCTATCACGACGGTTGCGAGCTCTCCCTCCCCGAAAGATCTCACCCCCCACCTCAATCGAGTGGATCATATTTCTCCTCCTGTTATTAGTCAATGCATAGAAGAATATTGTATTTGTATCGCCCTCCTTCAACCACTTATGTCGTGACCTCTACCTCCACTCGTGTTCTCTCTTCCTATCCTCTGCTTCTAAAATCCTCGGCACAACCCCCCGGGTGGCCAACTCCTCATCGTAGAGCACCATGTTATCCTCCACAACATCGAGTCTTACCAACTCATCATGCACCTAATTTCTCCTCAATCCTTACATCTTACAAGAATCCCTCCAGAAACAGGATAATCTATGTCGTAGAGCAACTAGCTTTAGTGCAAAGCAGGTTGTGGCCGGTCCCTCCACCTCAAGCTCCGACCAGGAAGTGTTCATCATGTCACAAAAACCATCCTCCAATATCCAGCATCTCTCAAACTGGAAATAAGAAGACAAACTTCTGCCACCAAAAGTATCTAAATATAGAGGTGTATGGTCCGAACGGGATCTAGGTAGAGAGCAAACACAATCTAAACATCTCCAAGGCTTCAATAGACAGCAGGAACTGATCAATGTGCAACCGAGATGACAAACTCCTCTAAATATAGCAATAGATTATCGCATCCAGGACATCCAAGGCAGGCTCCTCTACTACCTCCGCAAAAAGATGAGAACCAAGATCCTGCACACCTCCCCCCCTCCCCCGATATGTCCTTCATGTACAAAGTGGCATTGAAGTCACCTCCCACCAGCCAGGCCATCTCTGGAAAATTACACCTAATCTCCCTCAACTCCTCCCACAACACCTCATTTATGGAAGCCCCTGCCACTCCATACACAGGCATAACCACAACCCGGGAGAAATCTACCTTGCTAATCAGGGAAATCAAGATCGAATGCATTAGGATCAACTCATCAACGAGGTCAAAGAGGGCACTGTTCCAAGCAACCACAATACCACATGCACTTCCAACTGTTAGACAGAACTGAAACTTTGTAAGGTGATGACCCGATGTGGATCTCTACCTAACCGATTCCTACGACTCAATCTTGGATTCTTGCAGATAAGCCATGTCGATCTTCCACACATCCAACGTGGAGCCTATTGCCAATCGCTTTTCTGGATGTTACAGAACAGAAACTTCATTGAGAAATCGAGGGGGCAACGCCCACAATCTGCACCCCCACTCTCTCAACTATCGCCAGCTCGAACACCCTCTCTACCACAGTCCCTAGATCCTCCATCACCAAAGCTCCAGTCGTGATCTCGTATCCCCAACCTACACTGCTGGAAAAAACACCAAGGGCATCGCTGCCTTCCTGAGCCGATATTGGCTCTGCCGTTAAGCCTCCACCGATAATAGGTGGTCCTCCACGAGCCTCGCCTTCTCGCTCCTGCTTGAGCACTCTTGCTTTCCAGTCCACCATAATTGTGCGACAACATTTTCGAGAGAATGACAGTAGTTTCTCCCCAGCAGCAAGTATTGACCCACTCGAAGTCAACTTCGACTAAGAGTAGATCTCAGCACCACCCCTAACTTTTTTCACGAAGTAGAGAGGTCGCCACCCACTTTGGGTGACCCCCCCAGATCTGATCTATTCCTCAGTGTCTAGGGATGAAAACGAATACAAATATATTCGCATTCGTTCGTATTTGCATTCGTAAAATGGGGGATATGGATATTATTTCTTTATCTCTGGCGAATACGAATGTGAATACGAATGTTGAAAATCAACATCCGACGAATACGAATACGAATACGAATACGAATATGAACTTAACATCCTCAATTTTCACGGAAACGAATACGAATGCGGATGTATATTTTTTAACAAAAACAAATGTGAATATTCATTTTTTTATAATTCTATAAATAAAAGATATAACAATATTAACAAGGGTGTCTCATAAATTTACCCCACTTAAACATTGCACACTACCCACTTACTCACGGTTTAGAATAAGTAATATATGATAACAATAAGTTAGTGGGTTTCTTATACAATTAACCCACATAAACATAGCAATCACGGCCTGGAATTGGAGAAGGAATCGTCGACCCCCCTGCAGTTCGACTTCCGCAAGTTCCCTTTCGTTTTCCCCTTTCTTGAAACCATAGTCTTGACATCTCCTTTCCCCAACTTGCTTCTAAGCAACCGGGCTACCGTCCTCGAGATCGGTCAGTGCTCGCGTATGCCAGCCAAGATCTCCTCCGTTATTGGTGTCAGCATTGCTCTCAAGCATCCTGGGCAAGTTCGCAACTCCTGTGCTCGCACACCTGCGTCCCCTCCGAGGGCATCTAGGGATTAAAAAGAGGCATCCACCGAGGTGAGCTTCTCCATCCGTAGATTTTACCGATACTTTAGTTATGAGTCCCACTTCCTAAATATATATTCAATTTTGCAATTTCTATTTTAATCTCAAGCAGCACTATATGTATTTTGGATGTATCTCGATATTAAAAATATGCAACTGTAAATGATCATCAAGTAATACATAATGTGTGTCCCAATGTAAATGTATCAATGATAACTCCAAGTGATGGACTCTCCTATTTTGTCCAAGTCCATACGTTTAAGACATTTGATTGTAAGTGGCACAGAACTGTCCCCCCCCCTAAAAAGTCATTTTTAATCTTTTAAATTTGATTGTCTATTGTTTATGCACACAATTGTACTTTTTTTATATTGTAATCTCATTTGTTACCAGATTTATATGATAAAACTATTTTTTTGTAGATATTTCAGCGTTCTTGATATAATGAGCATCGATCCATCTATTGAAATTTCAAGTAATGACGTTGAGAAAAATGATACGAATCGTAAACCTAAGAAGCAGAAAAAACTCACCTCTGATGTGTGGTTGAATTTTGATAGAATTTATAAAAAAGAACAAATGACAATAGATGGAAAGACATCTGAGCATGAAGTGACGTATGCTAAATGTAAGAGGTGTACCAAAGAATTGCGTCATGGTTCGGGAATGGGAATAACTCATCTGAGTAATCACTCAAAATGTTGTCCAAATCGAATAAAGATAGAGCATGGTCAACAACAAATTCATACAATGTTAAAATCAGATGGAAGCGGCGTAATTACAAATTATACTTTTGATGATGAGAAGAGTCAGATACTCCTTGCTAAAGCAATTATTGTTCATGAATATCCTTTTAATATGGTATGTTATTCTGCTTTTCGAGCATACGCTTTATCTCTTCGCCCCCAACACAAGATTCCATCTCGCATAACAATGGCGAAGATGTGCAAGATAGTATTTGATGATGAGAAGAAAAGGTTGTATCATGTCTTTAAGAACTTATCTTCTCACGTTTCACTTACAATGGACAAATGGACAACATTCACACAAAACAAGTCCTATCTTTGCATTACTGCTCACTTCATTGATGATTCGTGGAAATTGCGGAAGAGAATAATCAATTTTTTTAATGTGAACGGCTCCGCGGGTTCAGATATTAGCAACTATTTTTTATCTCGCATGTTTGAGTGGAACATAGATCAGAAATTATTCACGATCACAGTTGATAATGATAAGGCTAATGACGTTGCACTGAGGCTCATTAAAACTCGGTCGGGAGATTCATTGATTTCCAATGGTCTATTTTTTCATGTTCGTTGTGCAGCACATATCATTAATCTTGTTGTTAAGGATGGCTTGAAGATGATCTCTAAGTCAATAGAGAAAGTACGACTGAGCATCAAATATGTAGCATGTTCACCTCAGATGGAGGCAAATTTTTTGGAGACCGCAAAACAGATTGATTTTGGACCAAAAAATCTTTATCATTGGATTGTTGCACAAGATGGAACTCCACTTACCTCATGTTGTCAACTGCTTTGGAGTATAAGGACGTTTCTAAAAGATTTGGATTACGAGATGTAAATTATATACATGGATTAAGTGATGATGAGTGGGGCTACGTCAAAATTTTGGAGGAGTGCCTAAAACATTTTTATGATGCTACGGAGTTGTTGTCTGGTTCAAATTATGTCACTTCAAATCTTTTTTTTGTTGAATTCTGTGAGATTCAGCTGCTCTTTGTCGAATGGTTAAAAAGTACTGATAGCATAATTGTTTCCATGGCAACTGTAATGAAAAAGAAATTTGACAAATACTGGGACATGTGCAACCAACTGCTAGCAGTTGCTTCTATTTTGGATCCATGCTATAAAATGAAGGCAGTTGTCCTCTATTATAAGGATATATATCAATCTGATGGAATGAGAAAAGTAGAGGAACTCCGTGATGTCATTACCAATATTTTTCATACATATGCTTCTGTTGGGACTCCAACGAATGTGTCGCACGCCATATCTACTTCTCCTAGTCATCCACCGGAGAAAAAAAGAGTAGATTTGCTCAACTTATGGATGATGAAGATGCTCAACCATTGAAAACTGAGTTGGATGAGTATTTGGAAGAGAAGTATTTGAGATGGAAGGAGACAAGTGAACTTAAATTTGATACTTTAGGATGGTGGAAACAGAATGTTGGGAGACTTCCTATTCTTGGGAAAATATCCAAGGATATTCTTGGAATTCCAGTATCTACTGTTGCATCTGAATCTGCATTTAGTACTGGAGACCGAGTAGTTGATGCATACCATAGCAGACTGAATTCTGATATGGTGGAGGCATTGATCTGTAGCCAAGATTGGCTAAAAGATGAATTCAAAGGTAAACAACTGTTTGCAATTTTCTCAACTTATTTTAAGCATATTCATGCATAACTCACGTTATGTTGTATATATAGATGTAGATGATGACACTTTCACTGATATGAATGAAGTAGTTGAGACTCCATCTCGACTTGAAGCATCTCCTCCGAGTAAGATTTTTTAACATATATCATTAGTAAGTTATCCATCAATTTATCTAACAATTTCTTTTTATTCATTTAGTACTAAGTAATGAAAAAGATAAAATGGAAGGATATGGGGCAGATTTCATGGATGATGAGTTCCGGTATGGTTGATATTTTATATGTATTTTTCCTTTAATGTTTAATGACAATTCAATGTATCATTTTTCTAATCTACTTTATTCGTTGTGTTGTTTTTTTTCACATGTATTGACTCGAAGAATTTAATTAGAAATTATGAGTGGATCATTTTGTTGTCCATATGGACCTTATCATGTGAAAACATATTTTTACTTTTCAAAATGTTTTTATTAACATTTGACATGTAGCAAGTCATATTTTTCGTATTGACTCTATCATCTATCTTTGCTTTTTAGTAACTATTACTATTAGGTTATTATACGATTTACTGAAGAGAATATATAGTACTTGTATGGTCCTTTTGACTTTATTTGTAGGTAACATGATGCGCATGGGTTGATATGATTACATTTTTCCACAAAAAGATATCTCAGGTATGTTCATATTATAGTAATGTCGAGCTAAATTTATATTAGATGGTCATTTCGAGTCAAATTAGAATTTTTTGGCCATGTCGAGTCGAACTACTCTTTAGTTGGCCATGTCGTACCATTTTGTCATGTTACTCTATTCATAAATTTCAGGTTCTCAAGGTACAAAGAGCATGCGATATCAATAATGGATTAAGGTACAAACTTAAAATAAATAAGCAAGGTATTTGGTAAGCTTCTTTTATTTCCTAATTTTGTTATATTAAATTTTCGTTATCAAAATATTCAATACACTTGATATATATAGAAGTTTACTTTGAGCATAATGTTCTTATAGATTTTTAATACATTAAGTTATTTATAACTTTCGTATATTAATCCGCATACGTTTGTCAAATATTCGTATCCGAATTGCCAACATTCGTGTGATATTCGTATTCGTATTCGAATATTACAAAGGATAAGGATATGAATAACCCCTATATTCGTATTCGTATCTAAACATTTCCATCCCTATCAATGCCCCACCAATGCCTCTGTTCTGCGGTTGCATCAAGGTTCCCGCTCTGCCATAGCCAGTTTCCAACGGGATCCGACTAGCCACCTCAGGGCTGAAATCGAAGCTCGTCCCCCCGACCATGACCATCGTGAACTCGACCTTATGAAGCCCCAAAGCTCCACCTATAACCAACTGATACATACCGAGGGTGGGTTCCCAATAGTGATCCCATCGAACGAAGGGTCTGAGGCGTAGTTTCCTGACCTGTGAAGTGTCAACTTCGGGTCAAAAATCACATCCGAGAAGTGCACCTCAATATCCAAAATGGGAGACCATGATAAGCATCTACTCGAGTTAAGTAAGAAAGAGTTGCTAACCAAATTTCGAACCAGTAAGGGAGGTTTGCAAATCGGATCTAAAGCCGGTAGAAAGCGCGGGTTCGCGAGAGAGCAAGGGATCGACCCCGATGTAAAGGAGTCTAGGGGAATCGAACCAACGAGCCTATGAGCAACTCAAGGGATAGCCGAGGGAAGCACAACCGTTTTAGCTCCACTGCGAACGGCAATGATTGGGCTTCTCATCAATGAATGAGTAGCTTTACCTTCCTGATATTGACCAGCATCATCGCTAACGCAAGGCTCCCGTCAAGCAACGACATCCATAGCTTAATTGTTGTCTTCTCGATTCACAAGGAAGAGCAAGATGGTAGGGACGGTCTCGTCTCCCTCATCACCACCACGACCTCGAATCCTGCCCCCGGACGAAGACCGGAGCTGCAGAGTTCCACCACCACCCCAATCTCCTTCAAGGATTAGTGCAGGACCTCCAACCTCCTACAACGCAATGGTACTCCTGCCACTGACAATTTCCACTACGTCTCCTCCCCTCTCAAGCCGCCATTGAGGAAGTGCGGCCGACACCAACTAATCTCGCCCCTCAACTCCGGGGGCAAACACGTATCCAAAGCACAAGTCAACACCTCCTTGGCGCCCTCAGAGGATATGCCCCTGATGCACAATCGACCTCCATGCAACCCTATCGCATCGACTTACATGCCTTCTTTCACTGCAAGAACTTCTTCTCGTACCCGCACCAGTGTTCATCACCCTCACCCACCACAAGACCCAATAGTGGGTCTTCTGCCATCGCACCGTTCGAGAGCCACAACAGGAGCTCTTCCAGCACCGCCATTGAGAGAGGTTCCGCGGGCACTTCCGACTTTCCGACCAGATTGCTTTGGTTCAACTGTGGCTTCGTCTTTCTCGACCACGATCCCCTGGTCACGCACTTGTGCCGCCTGTGGCCCGATTGACTGCAGCGGAAGCATAGTTGCGTCGTATCAGCTGATCTGCACCAAAAACACCATTTTTTCCCGCTTGCGATCCTCGGCAATTGCTTGTGTATCTTTGGGATATTGCATGGCCCGTCTCCGATCATCTCCACGTCCTGATCGCCAACAATGCTCCCCACATTTGTGGTGGCCCTCCGGCCATCTTCTGCAACGCCCTTCCCCTTCCTAACCCGCTCCCCATTGCTCCTCCTTCAAACATTTGATTCCCCTTTCTTTCTCATCCAAATGACAGTTTTAAATTACCACAAAAACCTAATCCGAGTTCATAGACATGTGATTTTCACTTGAGCGCTTAGGTTTCTAAATTTACATATAAACTAGCACTCAAACAAACATGAGCAATGAAACCTTCTGCCAATATAAAGGTAAAAGAAACACTTACCTAAATCATGCTGATTAAAAACACAAAATCAAATTTGGATTTAAACAGAAGTCTGTCATTGACAACAACCGCAACTTTTTGATACGATTGAATCGATTAATTTCCATAGAAAAACAATGAAGTGGCAAATAATTTGTAAGAGAAACAATCAAAATCAACCGAGAGAAAACAAAATGAACAAAAAGAAGAATCACAATAAAAAAACATACAGAGATGGACATCCTCTTGGGACCTCCTCCGTCCTGATCCGCCGCCGTCCGCTCCTCCAATCCGAACCCCATCCCGATCAGAGCCGACAGATCCCTAGACAGATTCTCCTCCAGCTTCCTCCTCGTCTTCCCCTCCTTCGCCTTCCCCGTTGAGGCGTAGTACCGGAGGTGGCCCTCGTCCACGAAGCCCCCTCCGCCGACACGGACCCTCCGGGGCCTCGGGGTCAACATCCGGTCACCGGGGGCTCGCGGGGGGAACGCGGCGGAGGAGCTGTGGGGGACGCGGAGGAGAGAGGACGTGGAGGCGTCCATGGCTGCGGTCGGAGGAGATCGGAACTTCGAAGCCCAAACTGGGATTGGGATCTCCCTCGGCAATCTCCGGTTACGTGTTGAAGTGGGAGAATGGGAGGCGGATCGGGAATAAACGTGGAGAGATTCTGGGAGGTGTTGGTGACGTGAACCAATGGGAGGATAGAAACGTGGCGGTGTGTGGCGAGACTGTGGCTTTGGGCGAGCTGGCACGAGATTCCAGTGGTAATTCGGGGACAACGGGTGTTCGTTTGCTCGCGTGGGAGTCCACGTCCTCGTGTGGTGGGGCCGATCCGGACACATCGGATGTGCCATGGTGTTCGTGAGTCAGCTCACACGAGTTTACATGTTAACTCAAGCTTGGGTGCACTTATGCTTTGTAACATCTATTTTGGGGTTTTGTGCAAAAATTGAAAACTTCATATATGGAAAAAGAAAATATAATGAATATATAGGTTTATCATGTAAATACTATTAAAATAACTAATTAACAAATAATTATAATAGACATATATCAAATACGTCATTATCACCTGACATTAATTATTGAAAAAAATAATAATAAAACAATAGAAAAAAGGTTGTAACGGATTCATCATGAAAAAAATGAATGGATAATGGCTATTGGTTTGTTTTGACTAAGTCCCGATAAAGAAAACAGGCTCTTGATTTTATTATGCTTATCCTAATCGCATGTCGTTATGGTATAAATCCCATCACATCGCGGCGTAGCATTCGTGCCTTTTAAGTTTGGCAAACTCTCTCTAGAATATCCCAAATCTTACTATCCCTTACGGTGCTATTTTCCTATTTTTTTCTGCGTATTGTGATTGGCTTCACATAATCCACAAGTTCGACGAGCGGTACCGGAAGAGGTCCATGATCGGGTCAAGTCCCATACAGAATTCTCATCAAGGTATTCTTACGAAATTTTCGTACCTTTCTCGGATTCTTGAACAATCATCTCTAAGTTGGTTGAATGTGAAAGATTCTACATATGATAACTTCTGATTAGTCTTTTCTCCGCTTTGGTCAAGTTATACTGCTATAAAATCAAACTTGATTTATAACGTTATTGGCCCCATAAGTTCAATCTTGTACGAGCATATCCTAATAATTTGTATGTTTTTAGAGTTTCCTATTAAGACCGTCTTGATAATGATCCAAACTATCAAATTTATTCCTAAACGGATATTGCCTGCTAACCTCTATATTCGTTGATCTTTTTAGATTATTGAATAACTAGGATGTGTATTAAAATTTTCTCATTCAATCTAAACTTTTAACGTAGCAATGCATGGCAATGCACATCTCATACAACTCCAACAAATTTTCGGATAACACATGCGCAAAGAACTACAAAAAAAAGAAAAGATGTATATATAGGCATGGACTATCTTTAGATTTTCTTAGATGAGAGGACATTTTAAAAATATACACATACGAAACAAAGGGTATATGGTTTAATAGAATAAATTCATATAAGCTTTTGTTGTAGTTTATACACAAATCAAAACATGTTTTCGTTTCCATTTTTTTACCGAAGATACAGATGTAAAGAAAAATAGTCACAATAATACAGTTATCATCCGTGACGATAAAATGACATGTAATATATTAAACTTTCCCAATCTTTTGATCTAAGAATTGAATAACAAAAAATAACAATAATTGTGGTACTAATAAAAATTTAGATGATCAATGTTGTTAAAAAAATGTAACGATTGAAAATTTGGGTAATAGGATAAGAGGTAACATGGCTTTTACTTGATATTAAAATAATTCCTTTTTATTAGGTGATAACTAATTTCTGCGGACAGAGCACCTTAAAGATCTATTCATATAAATTTCAAGCAAGGTATGTACATTAATCTATGTCACATACCGTTGTTATTTATACCTCACTTTCGATTTTATTAGTTGTTTGCAATGATTTTTTTTATATCTCGTTAAACTGCTTTGATTATATCTCTGTGTTACAACTCTAAGTAATTAGGTGCTAAGTTGATATTTAGCCATAATGCTTATCTATGGATTAGTTGTTAAATATTACATAGATAGATACATTATTATATATATAGGTTAAATTGAAATTTTTATATCCGGGTATTTTTATTGAAAATTAATTATTGTTTTTGACACCACCATTGTGTTGGAGTAGACATTGTTCATAGTTGGTCCATTAGAGACTTTGACCTGGCCGGGTGCCACGCGGACGGTTAATTCCGTCAATTGACTGTTGTAGGCGGGTAATCCTACACTACTTCCAAATAATTTTCCGCTACGGCGGTTGACTCAGTACGGATGTCCGTTGCATTGGGTTTGGATAGGAGACCACGTATTGATATTTGTTTTAGGTTTAAAATTTTGTTTTAAGAGAACGGGGTAGCTTCTATCCAAGCTCGGGCTGCCCGGTGTCGACAGATGGTATTGATTTATATTTGATATGGATATTGACGTGATGATCACAAAATTTGTGGTTTTCAAAGAAATATGTTGAATTGACATTATTATCCCATGATGATTTGCATAATTGAAAAAATGTTATAGTTCATTGTTTATTTATTGATTTATATTCCTTATTATATAAAATTATCATCGTATTATTCTTTACTAGTTATTGTATATGATTATGATGATATGTCTCGTAAATTATTGATGCATACTTAGTCAAATTCATTTGACTAATATTGATTTATAACCTTGTAGCTTAACGGAGGACGAGATTGGGTTGCTCCTCTAAATTAAGGAGCCATTGTTTTATCCCAGTTCACTAAGATCAGTGTACGGGAGTTATTGATAGACTTATTTCTTTTCTTTTTGTAGCTCGGACTTGATATGTCTTTTATTTATTGGTTAAGTTCCTTTATTCTTCCATTATGTATGGCACTCTGAAAGTTATTTATGGATTATTGAGTTTTGTCTCGCTCCTGGACTCGAAAAAAATTCATTGTTTTGGGATGCTTCCGCATTTTTTCCCATGTTTCGAGGTCCGAGACGTGACAACGTGGTTTAGAGCCAAATGGAAGATTAGAGGAATATTATCCAAATTTAGGATGACTTATAATACTTATAGATTTTGTTTGAAGTAGCTGACTAATTGATCGTCGCTATTTGTAGATGTTGACCGTCTCGGACCGTAAGAGGAGTCGTCGCTTTCATAATTTGGCAGTACAGAATGCCAAGTTGATGAAGACGGTCGAGGAGGTCTCCCAACTGATTCGTGATCAAGCTGGTCACCACCACAGTAGGGACAAGGATCAGAGACGTCGCGAGAGACGTCTTGATAGAGAAAGGCGACTTCGTGAGGAGCGTCAGGATGAAGTCATCTTTGAGATATTCTTAAACTTGAACCCGCCTAGCTTTGAAGGTGTAGTGGACGCTGAGATTGCAGATCGATGGCTGGAGGAAAATGAGAAATTGTTTGATGCAGTTAGGTATCCAGATCATAGCAATGTCTCTTTCGCTACTCATTAGCTGAAAGGCCCTGCTAAGGACTGGTGGACCAGTTGTCAATTGCAGAAATTTAAAAAAGGAGAGATTATTCTGTGGGATGAGTTTGTTAAACTCTTCCGGTAGCAGTATATTCCAATGCACTTGCAGTTGATTAAGGAGAAAGAGTTAATTAATCTGAAACAGAGAGATCTGAATGTTGTTGGGTGTAACAACAAGTTCCATAGCTTACTAAAGTACGCTCCACACTTATGTCCAGATGAATATCGGATGACTCAGAAGTTCATTGAGGGACTTCACCCTGTTTTAAGATCGAAGGTTCTTTCCAGCATGCCGAAGACCATGGAGGATGCCCTAGCAAGTGCTACCACCATGGAGCGAGATTTCTTGCGAAGAAAGGAGGAGAAGCCGCGTAATGATCGGAAGAATCGATTTGGGAAGTCCAAATCATTCAAAAATTCTCAGAAGCAAAAGCAAGCCTCCAAGTCAGGGCAAAACAACAGATTTGCCGAATGCTCTTTCTGTCACCGTTTCCATCCTGGAGAATGCAATCTCAAGAATGGCCAGTGTCTGAACTGTGGAGAGAAAGGGCACTTTGTTCGTGATTGTCAGCTTAGAAAGCAGTTCGCAGCTCAAGGACAAGATCAAAAGTCAAAGATTCCTGTTCGAGTTTATGATCTTACCACTGGGGATGATGGTGCTAAGGAGAACAAGGTCATCGAAGGTACCTTTCTTATTGATAATTTGCATGCAAAGATTCTTTTTGATACTGGTGCTACACATAGCTTTATTTCCGAGGCTCTAGTAAAAAGCATGGATGCCAAACCAAAACTTTTAGATATTGATCTAATAGTCACCACACCTATGGGTGGAAAAGTCAAGGCATTGGAGTATATTCAAGATTCTCCATTGATAACATGAGCTACCTAGTGACCTCATTGTCATGAAGATGATAGATTTTGATATTATCCTTGGGATGGATTGGCTTTCCCGATATCATTGTATCATTGATTGTTGTAAGAAGAGAGTGATTGTCGCAAGCCATCATATTCCAGGTATTGTTATTAACGGGCATGTCACCGGTTCCGAACGATGCATTATTGCCATGAAGGCACATCGCATGATCTTGAAAGGACGAGAAGCATATCTTGCCAGTATTATTAGGGTTGAGCCATCAACCGTATCTTTATATGATCTCGACGTCCTTCAGGTGTTTCCTGATGTTTTTCCAGAAGAATTACCTGGACCCCCACCTCGGCTAGAGATTGATTTCACTATTGAGTTGGTTCATGGAATTGTACCAATACCCATGGCACCATATCGCATGGATCCTCCCGAACTGGTGGAATTAAACAAGCAACTTGAAGATTTGCTTGACTTGGGATTTATCAGACCCAGTGTGTCACTATAGGTGCACATGTTTTATTTGTGAGAGAGAAAGATGGATCACTTCGCTTATGCATTGATTATCGAATGCTGAATCAGGTGACTGTGAAGAATAAATATCAGTCACCACAGATAGATGATTTATTTGATCAGCTCCAATTAGCAAGGGTCTTCTCGAAGATTGATTTGTGATCCGGTTATCATCAATTGAGGATTCGAGAGGAAGATATCTCGAAGACTACTTTTTGAATACGCTACGGGCATTACGAGTTCTGTGTGATGCCATTCGGATTGACTAATGCTCTTGTCGCTTTATGGATCTTATGAATCGGGTCTTTAGACCATTCTTATATCACTTTGTCATTGTTTTGTTGATGATATTCTTGTTTACTCTCAAAGTGTTGAGCATCACGAGGAGCACTTGAGAATCGTAATAGAGACTCTAAGGCAAAATCAACTTTATGTTAAATTCTTCAAGTGTGAATTCTGATTGAAAAAGATCATGTTCCTTGGACATATTATTTCCAAGGATGGGATTTCTGTATATCCAGCCAAGGTTGAGGCAGTCTCAGAATGGAAGCAACCACAAGGCATGACAGAAATTAGAAGCTTTTTTGTCTTAGCAGGATACTATCATAGATTCATTTGTGATTTCTCAAAGATTTTACTTCCCCTGACCTAGTTGACCAAGAAAGGGATAAAATTTAAATGGTCTTCTGCATGTGAGCGTAGCTTCCAAGAATTGAAGAGGAGGTTAACCACCGCTCTTGTCTTGACTTTACCTTCTGGTTGTGGAGGTTTTGTCATCTACATTGATGCATGCTTGAATGATTTGGGATGTGTCCTAATGCGGAATAATAAAGTTATAGCTTATGCTTTGAGGAATTTGAAGATTCATGAAAGGAATTATCCTATGCATAATATAGAGCTTGTTGTTGTGGTATTTGCATTAAAAATCTAGCATCACTACCTTTATGGTGAGAAATTTGAGGTTTTCTCTTATCATAAAAGTATCAAATACATTTTTTTCTCAAAAATATTTGAATATGCAACAGTGAAGATGAATGGAATTCCTTAAGGACTACGACTTCTCAATTGCTTACCATCCAGGTAAAGCAAATGATGTTGTTGATGCTTTGAGCTGAAAGGGCTATGCCTTGTCGGCTAGCTTGATGATTAAAAAGTGGAAGTTGATTGATGACTTTGTTTCTTGGAATCCGTTCAAAGAATGTGACAAGATTACCTTATCTAGCATCTAGATACATTCTGAAATAGTAGAGAAAGTATTGAGAGCTCAAAAAGAAGATCCTGAGTATCATGTTCTGGCTGAGAAAAGTCAAGGGAGAAATTCAGAATTCTTCATTGCTATAGATGGTGGCATCATGTTTAGGAATCGCTTATGGGTTCCTTCGCAGTCAGAGTTGAAGCAGGAGATTCTGGATGAAGCTCATCATTCAAAATTCATTGTGCATCCTAGAAGTACAAAGATGTTTAAAGATCTCCAGCGGATTTTTTGGTGGGAAAATATGAAGAAGGAATTTGAGGAATTTATTTCTCATTGTTTGGTGTGTCTTCAAATTAAGGCTGAGCATCAAAGACCAGTCGGACTTTTGGAGTTTTAGAGGTTCCGGAATGGAAATGGGAACACATCACAATGGACTTTGTGATGGATCTTCTAAAGACCGATGCAACTAATTATGATGCCATATGGGTGATCGTGGACAGATTGATGAAGTTTGCCTATTTCTTGCCAATTAAGAAAAAAGAGTCAGTTGCGAGCTTAGCAAATTTATACATGAATAATATTGTGAAGCTTCATGGTATACATGTCTCTATTGTCTCTAATCAAGATCCAAGATTTACCAGGAGATTTTGGAAAAAAAACTTCAGGAGGCTTTCAATACAAAGCTGAAGTTTAGTACTGCATTCCATCCTCAGACAGATGGTCAATCTGAAAGAACTATTCAGGTTCTCGAGGATATGCTTAGAGCGTGTTCTTTGGATTATGCTCGAAGTTGGGATGAGAATTTTCCGCTTATTGAGTTTACCTATAACAATAGTTATCAGGCTAGCATTGGAATGACTCCATATGAAGCTCTCTATGGGAGGCCATGCAGATCTCCGCTTTGTTGGAGCGAGGTAGGTGAAAGAAGACTACTCGGACCGGAACTCGTGCAGAAGTGTATTGATAAGATCGACCTAATTAAGAAAAGGTTCTTAATTGCACAAAGTAGACAAAGGAGCTATGCGGATAACTGTCGTAGAGAACTAGAATTTGCAGTTGGTGATCATGTTTTTCTCAAGATTACTCTGACCCGTGGTGTATTGAGATTTGGACGAAAAGGAAAACTTAGTCCAAGATACATTGGTCCTTTTGAGATATTGGATAGGGTAGGTGAGGTAGCCTATCGCATTGCACTACCACCTCAGTATTCGCATATTCATAATGTCTTCAATGTCTCCATGTTGCGGAAATATATTTATGATCCATATCATCATATTCATTATGAGCCTGTCAAGGTTAATAAAAAACTTATCGTATGAAAAGCACCCTTCACACATTGTTGGTCGCCAAGAACATCAATTACGAAGGAATACTATTAAGATGGTAAAGGTTGCTTGGCATAACCATTCGGATAGAGAGGCCACATGGGAACTTGAAGATGAAGTTCGAGAAAAATATCCTGAACTTTTAGGTATGTCTTTTGAATTTCGAGGACGAAATTTTTTTTTGGAGGGGTAGTTGTAACATCTATTTTGTTAAGTAAGGGGTTTTTGCAAAAAAATTGAAAACTTCAGATATGGAAAAAGAAAATAAAATGAATATATGGGTTTATTATGTAAATACCATTAAAATAACTAATTAACAAATAATTATAATAGACATATATCAAATACATCATTATCACCTGACATTAATTATTGAATAATAATACTAATAAAACAATAGAAAAAAGGTTGCAACGAATTCATCATGAAAAAATGAATGGATAATGGCTATTGGTTTGTTTTGACTAAGTCCAGGTAAAGAAAACAGCCTCTTGATTTTATTATACATATCCTAATCGCATGTCATTATGGTATAAATCCCATCACATCGTGGCGTAGCATTCGTGCCTTTTAAGTTTGACAAACTCTCTCTAGAATATCCCTAATCCTACTATCCCTTACGGTGCTATTTTCATAGTTTTTTTCTGCGTATTTTGATTGGCTTCACATAATCCACAAGTTCGACGAGCGGTACCGGAAGAGGTCCATGATCGAGTCAAGTCCCATACAGAATTCTTATCAAGGTATTCTTTCGAAAATTGTGTACCTTTCTCGGATTCTTGAACAATCATCTCTGAGATCTATTGGTTGAATGTGATAGACTCTACATATGATAACATCTTATTAGTCTTATATCCGCTTTGGTCAAGTTATACTGCTATACAATCAAACTTGATTTATTTATGTTGTAACGTTATTGGCCACATAAGTTCAATCTTGTATGACCATACTTTAGAGTTTCCTATTAAGACCGCCTTGATAATGATCCAGACTATCAAATTTATTCCTAAACGGATATTGCCTGCTAACCTCTATATTCATTGATCTTTTTAGATTATTGAATAACTAGGATGCGTATTAAAATTCTCTCGTTCAATCTAAACTTTTAACGTAGCAATGCATAGCAATGCACATCTCATACAACTCCAACAAATTTTTGGATAACACCTGTGCAAAGAACTAAAAGAAAAGAAAAGATGTATATATAGGCATGGACTATCTTTGAATTTTTGTAGATGAGAGGACATATTAAAAATATACCCATACGAAACAAAGGGTATATGATTTAATAGAATAAATTCATATAAGCTTTTGTTGTAGTTTATACACAAATCAAGACATGTTTTTGTTTCTATTTTTTACCGAAGATACAGATGTAAAGAAAAATGGTCACAATAACACAGTTATAATCCGTGACGATAAAATGGCATGTAATATATTAAACTTTCTCAATTTTTGATCTAAGAATTGAATAACAAAAAAATAACAATAATGTTGTACTGATAAAAATTTAGATGATCAATGTTGTTAAAAAATATACCAATTGAAAATCCGGGTAATAGGATAAGAGGTAATATGGCTTGTACTTGGTATTAAAATAATTCCTTTTTGATAGGTGATAACTAATTTCTGCAGACGGAGTACCTTAGGATCTATTCATATAAATTTCAAGCAAGGTATGTACATTAATCTATGTCACATACCGTTGCTATTTATACCCAACTTTCGATTTTATTAGTTGTTGCAATGTTTTTTTTATATCTCGTCAAACTGCTTTGATTATATCTCTGTGTTACAACTCTAAATAATAAGGTGCTAAGTTGATATTTAGCCATAATGCCTATCTATGGATTAGTTGTTAAATATTACATAGATAGATACATTATTATATATAGGTTAAATTGCATTTTTTATGTCCAAATATTTTTATTGAAAATTAATTATTATTTTTGACACCACTGTTGTGCGGGAGTAGACATTGTTCATCGTTGGTCCATTAGAGACTTCGACCTGGCCGGATGCCGCGCGGACGGTTAATTCCGTCAAGTGACCGTTGTAGGCGGGTAATCATACACTACTTTCAAATAATTTTTCGCTACGACGGTTGACTCAGTACTGATATCCATTGCATTGGGATTTGGATAGGAGACCTCGTATTGATATTTTTTAGCTTTAAAATTTTGATTTAAGGGAACTGGGTGGCTTCTATCCAAGCTCGGGCTGCTCGGTGTTGGCAGATGGTATTGATTTATATTTGATATGGATATTGACGTGATGGTCGCAAAATTTGTGGTTTTCAAGGAAATATATTGAATTGTCATTGTTATCCCATGAATTGCATAATTGAAAAAAAATATTATAGTTCATTGTTTATCTATTGATTTATATTCCTTATTATATTGAATTATCATCATTTTATTCTTTACTACTCATTGTATATGGTTACGATGGTATGTCTCGTAAATTATTGATGCATACTTAGTCAATTCATTTGACTAATATTGATTTATAACCTTGCAGCTTAACGGAGGACGAGATTGGGTTGCTCATCTAAATTAAGGAGCCATTATTTTATCCTAGTTCACTAAGATCAATGTACGTGAGTTATTAATAGACTTATTTATTTCCTATTTGTAGCTCAGACTTGATATATCTATTATTTATTGATTAAGTTCCTTCATTCTTCCATTATGTATGACACTCTGAAAGTTATTTATGGATTATTGAGTTTTGTCTCGCTCCTGGACTCGAAAATAAATTTTCATTATTTGGGGATGCTTCCACAATTTTTCCCATGTTTCGAGATCCGAGACGTGACATGCTTAATCCCCGCTGCTGCCTTTTGGGGAATTAGGGCTGAAAGGAACCACTAGTTGGCTGCTCAAGCCACGTCAGAAAACTTTAGATTTTGTTTATAGTACGGTTCGCTTAATAGGAGGTTAAGGTAGGGCCTGAGTTTTTGTCCCCTCGGGTCCTACCACAGCCTTCCCAAACTCTCTCTAGCTCAGCCTTGTAATTCCTAGGCTGGTTGGGACTTTTTGTAATCTCTCTTTTCGTTTGAATTTTATCAATACTTTCTTACTAAAAAAAGTTACATGTTAGCTAATGGGGCATGGATGAATGCCACATCATCTCACTTATATTTGATGAACATTTAGACTCATCAACATATTTGACCTAAATTCCCGAGCAACTATGCACAAAATTCACATATAATAAAAGGACTTTATGAAATACTTGGCAAATAAAATTAGATTAATTATCTACATTAATATGCAAATAAGTTTACAAAAGAAATTTTATGAAAATAAGAATATCATTTGTACATAGAAAGTTGACTTGTACAATAATAAAATAAGTACAGGATCTTTGCAAGTTCCTAAAGAACCCATACTTACTTATATCAATCGGATTGCTTTAACAAAAATGTTATAAAAAAATAGAAAAGTGAGCCAAAGTCACAAGGAAATAGTTTTAACTTCCAATAAGCCGAAATTAAAAGTAAAATATCTCAAACATACGAAATATGGTTGAATCCTACTTACTTTTAAAATGGAACACTAATAATATATTTTTTAGGCCATGTTTGGATTGAGGGTTAACCCTCTCTTTAGAGGGTTTACCCCCCCCCCCCCCCCAAAAACCTACCCCTACTCTTAATTGTGGGGTCCACTCTTCCTTTATTTTTTAATACATTATATAAATCATTTCTCTTTCATAATTCCATCAAAAAATAATATATTATACCATCATATCATCTAAAAATTATAAAATACTCAACTTATACTCACTTTTCCAAATTTCAATACAATCACATCACCATAACTACTCACTTTTCCAAACTCCAATACAATCACATCACAACAAACCCACTCAACACAAAACTCTCTATCCAAATACCAAAATACAAAAACAGGTTACCCTCCCTCAGTTTACCCCGGGTAACCCGGCAACCAAACGCACCCTTAGACCATGTTCGGGTAGAGGGTGGGGAGTTTACCCCCCTTACCCCACACCTTCTAACTCCTACATGGGCCCTACTTTTTATCTTTTTAGAAAAATAAATAAATAAATTCTCCATCATCAATTCCATCAAAAAATAATATAGTATACCATCATATCATATAAAAATTATAAACTACTCCACTTCTACTCACTTTTTTAAACTTCAATACAATCACATCACAATAACTACTCACTTTTTCAAACTTCAATGCAATCATATTACACAAACCCACTTCAAATCCACCACCAGTTTAACCCTCTATCCAAACACCAAAACACAAAAACGGGTTACCCCCGACCAGTTTAACTCACCTTGACCCGCATACCAAATGCACCCTTAGTGTATATGCTAGTTGGGTTAATTGTAGTCTTTTGTGGAAAGATAATTTGTGGACCTCGTATGGACTTGAGACTTTACATTTTGTATTTAATATCATGCACATGCACAAACACTAACATCTTTGCTTATAGTTATATTTTATCTTTGTGTGTGTGTATATATATAACCTATAAAACTATAGTAACGGTAAAATCAATAAAAACAAAAGGAATAAACACAAGAACATGTAATAATAGGTATCGAGTACCTATCCATCCAAGTTCCCATATTTTATATACTATTTAATCAAGCAATAAAATAAAATAAAAATACTCAAATATACTTACCAATAAATATTACTATAATAAAATATAAAAATAAATCTTAAAATGAAAAATAGAAATAAAAAACATATAAAGGTATTTTATATATGTATTTGCATACAAAAGTTGGTAACTCTTTCGGCAAGTTGAATTAACTCTTCGTGTCTTCAAAAAAACGTGGGAGATTTAATTTCATCTAGATCTTGTGTTTTAAGTCTTATAAATCTCAGCTTGAAATTGTGTGTTTTCACTGAATCTTTGACTTGAATTGTTTGGAATAGTGAGGTAATAACATGTGTTACCCCACCTTCTTCCTCCTCAACAATTGATGTAGTCCAAGATCTCTATGCTCTTCTAATCCCCACATATAACAAATTCACACTAAAGTACTCCCATTCTAAAGATGAGAGATACGTCTCTCTCAAAAACTTGATAGGGCATTCAATTTCGATTCGTATCAATAGATCCAAGGCCCAAAAACTATGCATCCAAACCCTGGTGACCTCTAGTTGTAGAATAAGAGCTCCTTCGACAGGCAACAGCCGACGAAGAAGAAATGATCAAGGAGAGGATCCAAGGTGGATGACCTACCGTGTATCGTTGGCCAAGCATATGTGTAACTTCGGAACCTCACCAACCATCTAGCAAGTTCCAAGGAGCCCATTCCCCGAACGAAAACAAAAATGTTTCCAATCATTTTTCTTCTTCTTTTTCCTTTGAGCCTTTGATTGGTGTTTCATTTTTATATTGTTGCAAGAATCATGAGGTGTCGTCACCATAATTGTTGTTTAAGTTGGGGGAGAAGGTTGTCCTACATGCAGATTAGAGGGAAGAGGGGTTGTCGAGGATCCCCATATCAAACTGTCATCTTTTATTGTGGCCCTGAGATCAAGTGATGCAAAATATGCACCCTTGTCCCTCGTGCTTTTGAATATCTCAAAAGTGTTACAGTCAATAATTCCTCCCAAAGACATCATTGAGGAATTTGCACGAGAAACTCTCATTACCATCTTATTTCACAAAATTTCATTTTTTTCCTTTGGAATTTATTTTATCCAATTATTTTGATATCCCTCTCTTTTTGTTTCCTATTGAACATCATTTGTTTATGATTTTATTTTCAACAATATTTTGTCAACAATTTTTCATTATTTGTTTTATATTGTATTTGATTTTTATACAAGTTGAACTTAATATAACTAATTTGACAAAAATAGTTGTATGTTCCCATTTGAGACTTCTAATGTATATCTTATTATTTGCAACGCCAAAAAATCTCATGTGTGTGTGTGTTGTTTATTCATGTGGGCTTACAGTATACAAAAGATTCCCTAAATAGATCTCACTATTTATTTGGAATAAATAGTTATTTGATTAGAGTAATTTATACATTAAATATCTAAATTGAATCAATTTGTAAAATTTCAAATGCCATTATATTCCTAACATTATTGAGCATGAAAATTTAGGATTGCAAAAATATTGATAATTACTACTTTTCATGAATTAAATGCTCAAATATTACTATTTTATTAACAAAATAAAAAATCGTTTCTTGTTAAAAAAATATGAAATAATTATAGTAAGTGTATTCCATTGAGTTTTACTTATTGTTCAAAAAGAATTTATGTTCACAACTATTTTCTTGAAAATTGCATAAAATTCAAAAAAACCTTTAATTTTTAAATATGTTGCATATTAAATCATAAAATTACAAAAAAATACATTATCTATAGCATTTAGTGTACTCCGCCTTGGAAAATTACCCACTTGCAATATTATATCTTTTTGTATTTTTTCATATATTTAGGAATTTAAATGATGCATTTTCCAGTTGTTTCAAATTGATTAATAATCATTATTTTATCAATTTTCAAAATATCTCAAAAAATAAAGTAGAAATTTATTTTAAATTCAAAAAATACTCAATTATTGGAGTGTATTTGAGACTTGGAATAGAATTTCAAAGTTCTTGAGTATATGGTATAATTGATGATTCACCGCATCTTATCATTCACATTTCAGTATTATAAAATCAAATGTCATAAATGTTCTCCTTTAAAACCTAAACGCTTACCTCTTTGTGATTGAACCATATGAGCTAAACCATCCTGACTTCGAAACTGGGATTTACCCAAGTGAATACACACATTCTACACTTGAATCACATTTTTAGT
Source organism: Ottelia alismoides (assembly GCA_037367405.1). NCBI lineage: Eukaryota > Viridiplantae > Streptophyta > Magnoliopsida > Alismatales > Hydrocharitaceae > Ottelia > Ottelia alismoides. The sequence continues at coordinate 90,433 of JAZKJV010008631.1, forward strand.
GTAGATTTTTTATTTGATCAGCTTCCAACATACTACAAGCAACTGTTATTAAGTAATTAATGTTCATGCTCATCAAAGGATCGTTCTCAGGAAGAATAATGGCATAGGAACACTTCCCTACATAATGCATTAGGTTTCCCGCCACTCGGGTAGTTTGACCCCCAAGTTTTATGTTTCATTTTCTTGTATTAATTTATTTTGCCAGTTTTTTTCATTTCATATATATATATATATATATATATTATCATGTATCTAATAAGTGTTGCTGGCCCGCGGAGTCTCTGTCGACTTTTTAGAAGATGAACAGCCAACCAACTTGGAGATCAATGTTCAACTCGAACCGCTTGTAGAGGAGTGCGGCACATTTTATTGCAATCAATGTAACTACTATTTAAGATCGTCTTTCTAAATTATACATTACACATGTGATGTGTCTTCATAGTATTTAGAAAGAGGTAGATCAAGATTCAAGACTTACCTTACACTATTCAGATAATTTAATGAAATCATTAGGCATACAACTCTATTTGAGTACAACATATTACCCTCAAACAGATGGTCTATCAGAGTGTATCATTCATGCCTTAGAGGATATATTGTAGGCATGCGCCATATAATGGAAGAGATCATGGATTAAACATTTACCTCTTGAGGAATTCACCATCAACAACAGTCACTATGCCACTATTGACATGGCACCATTTGAGGCACTATATAAAAACGAAAGTGCACCACTCTTTTGTCTTGATAAGGGATAGGAATGAAGAACCTATATGGCTCAGATGAATCAATTAGATACGAGAAATATGTAGAGCTTTCCCGAAAAAGACTTATAATTGTCCAAAGTCACTAAAAAGTTATAGTGATACTAGGCACATAGACCTCGGGTTGAGGTGGACGATTTTATTTTCTTAAAAGTCTCTCCCATGAAAGGGGATTCAAAGGTTTAGCTTGTGAGGAGAGTTGGCACTCAATTTTGTGGGTCCCTTTGATTTTATCTAGTGTGTTGATAAAGTTGCATACATACATTTACTTCCTCCTCATCTTTCTACAATACACGATGTCTTTCATGTATCAAATTTGAAGAAGAATGTTAGGGATACAGAGTATCAAAAAATTGTTTCTATTTATGAATTTTATATATTATATTTATTACATATTAAAAATAGTTTTGAAAAAAATTGGGATTTTTTGTTATTTTTAATTTCCAAAACCATCCGGCCTATTTATTCTAGTCATTGTTTTGCCTTATTAATTCAATTTAAAAAATTTAAAAATAGTAAAAAAATAAGAAAAGAGAATATTATAAAATTGATAAAAAAAATTTGTGATTTTTGAGTACTTATAATAATATTTATAAATATAAAGATATATATATACTTATACTATATTATTAAGTATTATAAAAATTTAAAAATCAGAATAATATTAAAAGAAAATAAAAATAAAACTTTAAAAAATAAAAATATAAAAACAAAATTCCAAAAAAATAAATAATTCAAAAACCCACAAAAAAGTCAAAATCCCTAAAACCCCCCAAACATCTATTGTCTCTTTTTAGCCAATTTTGTTGTCTATCCCCATTCTCCCTATGTTCGACATCCTACTTGTACTTGACCAATATACACATTTATTTGTAGGATTATAATAAATTTTGATTCACACTTGCTTGCATTGTTTATCTTTACATTGTGTGGGTTAATTGTTGAAATACTAGGTGTCTCGTGAACGGTCGCCTCAACGACAATTTATTCTCACACTCCGTGAGGATAATTTTTAGACCCTCACAAGACTCTGGTTTTTAGTAACTCATCAACTTGATACCTCTGTAATTCGAACAATTTTGGATGTCTCGTTTGTTCTTATAAAGAGGTACAACGATGCTTCTCCTCCAATCTCCAGGCATTTTCTTGCTTCACCAAATAACATTGAATAAACATGTAAGCCGAGTCAAACCATACTCACCTAAGACTCTCCAACTTCGATAAGAATATCATCAGGTCCTACACCTTTCCCAGGTCGCATAACCTTCAAAACCTCATCTACTTTCTTTTTTTCATCTATAGCTTGTACGATTCAAGTAACTTTCATTACTAGCTATATCTCCCAAAGTGATCTCTCTATCTCTTTTCCCAATAAAAAGCTTATGGAAGTATCGCTTCCATCTAGTCTCTATATCCTTATGAGTAACAAGCATGTGACATTCCTCATCCTTAATGCATCTCACTTGAGAAAGATCTTTGGTCTTTCTTTCTCTTGCTTTAGCTTGTTGGATAGGTTCCCCTCCTTGTGAGAACCTATTCCATATTTATAGGACATTGGTAGTCCTATTTGGAAAAGAGAAATCAATTATTGATTAAAGAATGAGATCAATTACCTTTTAGAATTAGGAGTTATCTTTTTCTAATCCTATTGGAAGTAGGAGTACAGGTTTCCTTATTTTCTCATCTCCATGGAGTATAAATAGGGGGATGGAGTGCATATCAGGATCATCCCAATACAAGCTCTCATAGCACAAGAAAGAAATAAGAGAGAGAGGAAGAATGAAGAGGGTTTGTGGTTGCTGCGAAGTTTGGAGGGAGTAACCTTTGGAGTTGTTCTTCTCCAGCATTCTTCCTTACAGTTTGACAACGGATTTATCCGTTTGATGATATTTCTCCTCTTCACTATTCTCCATTGTTTGGTGATTTGTAGCACCGTATTGGGGGCCGGCCTTTTGTAAGCCCCTCACGGGAGATTACTTCGATTATAGTGCTTGGTTTTGGGTTGCGATCAATCTCGTGGTTTTCCCTCTCACATTGAGGATTTTCCATGTTAAAAATTCTCCGTACATTTGTGGTTTATTTTTTGTGTGGTTGAGATACTTTCTCGTAGTTGATATATCGTGCAAGATCCACCTATCGATTTTGGTTACTTTTACGCAATTCAATTTCTACGGGGAATATGTTCCCAACAAGTGGTATCAGAGCAAGGTTCAATGGCGGATTACAAGATGGAGTTTGGTTTGAGTGAGATGATTAGTCTTAATGAAACTAATTACAATTTGTGGAAGAACAAGATGAAGGATCTTTTATATGTGAAGGCTATACACCTTTCGGTGTTCTCCACGCAGAAGTCCGAAATCAAAACATATGAGGAATGGAAGTTTGAGCATGAGCAGGTTTGTAGCTTCATAAGACAGTTTGTTGATGAAAACGTCTACAACCATATCCAAGATAAAAGTCACGCTAGAAGCTTATGGTTGAAGTTGGAAAATCTTTACGCCTCCAAGACGGGAAGTGACAAATTATTTCTTCTCAAGAGGCTAGTGAACTTGAGGTTCAAGGAAGACAGTTATGTACTAGATTTTCTAAATGAGTTCTAAGGAATTACTAGCCAGTTGACGAGCATGGGGATAAAATTTGAAGATGAGATGTTGGGACTACTACTGCTTGCTACTCTACCAGATTCATGGAAAACTTTTCGAGTCTCACTTACGAATTCTACAGTCAATGGGTTGGAGACGGTCAAGTCGGGCATTCGCAATGAGGATATGTGAACCAAGGAAGATCTTGACATTCAGAGGTTCTTGTCACTGAGAACATGGGGAGAAGCCGGACCAAGACGGATAAGTGCCACTATTGCAAGAAGAAAGGGCACATCAAGAAGTACTGCTTCCAGTTTAAGAGAGATAACAAGAACGGTAGCAACAAGCAAGAGAAAAAGAATGAACAAGTTGCTACATCGGCACAGCATGAGCTCGTCATTGTCTGTGATGAGGAGATGGTAAATGTCGCACAGGATGGTACTTCTTGGCTTGTTGATAGCAGATCTGCTCTACATGTCACATCTCAGGGAGAGTTTTTCTCTTCACATACAGCTGGTGATTTTGGTACATTGAAGATAGGGAATGGTTCTTTGTTCCAACAACATGTTGTTGGCATTGGCAATATTGCATTGAAGAATGCCAATGGAGTTGTTTTGACGCTCAAAGATGTGACGCATGCACCGGACATGCACTTAAATTTTATTTCTGCAGGCATGATTAATGATGAAGGATACCTTAACACTTTTGGTGGCAGTCAATGGAATCTCACCCGAGGATCATTTGTTGCTGCTCGTGGCAAGAAGTATAGCAGCAATCTTTACAATCATGAATGCATCCATCTCCCATGATGTTGCACATGTGACCGGAGATGTAAAATCCATTGAATTGTGGCATCGATAATTGGGGCACATATGCGAGAAGGGGCTGCAGTGTTTGGTGAGGAAGAATATGCTGACAAATGTCAAGAAAGAGAAGTTGGAGAGATGCGCACCTACTTGGCTGGGAAGCAGACGAGAGTATCCTTCAAGAGCCATCCACCTTCTAGGAAGATGCAATCATTAGAACTTGTTCACACATATATTTATGGTCCATTGAAAGTAAGTTCTCATGGTGGTGCACTTTATTTTATTACATTCATTGATGATTTCTCCAGGAAATCTTGAGTCTACGCCTTAAAGAGGAAGGACCAAGTCCTTGGTGTTTTCAAAGACTTCCATGCATTAGTGAAGCGACAATCTGGAAAGAAACTGAAGTGCGTCCGCGGTGATAATGGTGGTGAGTATATTGGATCGTTTGATGAGTATTGTATGTCTCATGGTATCAGACATCAGAAGACTCCACCCAAGGACGTTGCGGAGAGAATGAAGAGGACCCTGATGGAGAGAGTCAGACATCTCCTTTCTGAAGCTAAGCTGCCTAACTCTTTTTGGTGTGAAGCACTTTATATTGTTGTTCATGTTATTAATCTATCTCTGCATGTACCCTTAGATGGTGATGTTCCTGACAGGGTTTGGCATGGAAAGAATGTCTCATACAACCATTTGTGGATCTTTGGATGTCGTGTATTTGTGCATGTTCCCAAAGATGAAAGGTCCAAGTTGGACGTAAAGACGAAGCAATGTATCTTTTTGGGATATGGACAAGATGAGTTTGGCTACAAGTTGTATGATCCAATTGATCAGAAGCTGTTGAGGAGCAGGGATGCGATCTTCTATGAAGATCAAACTATTGAAGACATCAAGAAGGCTGCTAAGGACTCTCCTTCGAGCAGCTATCAGTCAGATGATATGGAGCCAATCCCTTTGCAGAGGACTCCACATGTGGTGCCAGATGATGCATATGAGCATGTACCAGATGCATGACATGAGGAGGATGTAGCACAGGTCACCGCTCATGATGATGATGATGTAGATTACGGTAGTGATCATGGTGGGTAGGATGATGAGAGCTCTTCTTTTCCGAGGCTCTCCCACCACAGAGATACGTGAGGGAGAGGCGACCCTCCACCAGGTATTCTGCACATGAGTACATTTTGTTGACAAACATCGGTGAGCCTGAACACTATGAAGAAGCCTTGCAAGATGCAAATAAGGAGAAATGGGTAGAAGCTATGAAAGAGGATATGGAGTCCCTTCATGACAATCATATCTTTGAGCTTGTCAAGTTGCCCAAAGGCAAGCAGGCATTGAGAAACAAATGGATTTATAGAGTGAAACATGATGAAAACTCTACAAATCCAAGGTACAAAGCTAGGTTGGTTGTGAAAGGTTTTAATCAAACGAAGAGAGTTGACTTTAAGGAGATATTTTCTCCTATGGTGAAGATGTCTTTTATCAGGGTGGTTCTCAGCTAGGCGGCTAGTCTGGAGGTTGAATAGATAAATGTGGACAATGTTTCTTCATGGTAACCATGAGGAAGAAATTTACATGTTGCAACCAGAGGGCTTTACAGGCAAAGGCAAGGAAGACTATATTTGCAAACTGAAGAAGAGTCTATATGGCTTGAAGCGTGATGATCGCATCGAATGTGGTCGGGAGCGACTAGTCGCACTAGTTGCTCGATGCAGCGGAAATTAAAATTTTCTATGCGACGAAACCACATGATCCAAGAACGCTTCTCGGATCATTTTGTCTAAACCACAAACAAGTAATAGGATCACCTCTTGAAGCGTGGTTGCGATCGAGTCTCTAAACAAAGAGACCTCATGTCTCAAGTCCGATCCGGCGGAGGAGACGCTTGCGAGCGCGTGGATGAGATGCATGCTTCTAGCAATCCATGTTGATGATCCAAGCCACGGATCTCCTGATCTCGATAAACGAGATACGGCATCTTCTTCACGAGCAAGGCACGTCGAAGTAGACGGAGATCCACGAGCAAACGATCGGGCATCATAACAACGATGCTGCAGCGATGGAGGATCTCTCTAGGGTATCCATGGTGGACGGCCACATGATAGATAGAGAGAGTGGGCGTATAGAGAGAAAGAGAGAGAGAGCATTCATTCATCATGTGTATCCAACATATCTCTCAAAGAGCAAGGGTGCCTCTTCTTATATAGGGTTTTGGGAGTCCATGGATCACAATCCATGAGATACACATAATCAATGGATGAGATTGATTTGTGTTTCTTTCAATGGCTAAGATGTTATTGTAAAAACACAACAACTAATGATTTAATTTAAATTGATTTTCATTGATAAATCAATAAAATTAATTTGAAATTAAATCATCTTTGATAAGAGAAAAGATAATGAAGAGAATAAACCAATCTCCCCAAAAGAGGGGATGGCTACTCTTCTCCTCATGGAGAGTTGTAGCCGTCCACTCCTCTTTGGTGGACTTGATCCATCTCTTCAAATTATCATGAGATCTCATTATCTCATTATATATATCATCATCTCTTGTTGAAAATATTTTCATAAAAATAATTCCAAATTATCTTGTGGAAAATATCAACCATGCCATTGAAATTATGTGAATCCTATTCACAACTCAAAACTAAATGTAATTATATTTTCAAGTAATCATTCAATGTAAATCCAATTCATATTAACAATTAATCAACAAATATAAAACACAATATGCTCTCTCTAATATATTATAAATCACATTTATAATATATATGATTAATATGGATAGTGCTATCCACATTATTCATATCCATGATAATCACATCTAATCATCTTGGATCTCCTTTTCTCAAGTGCCCAAATAACATGAATCACAATCACATTATTCACATCTTTTTTACAATTAAATCACATTTAATTATCTTAGATATCTCTCCTTATAATATGAATCAAATTCATATTATTCATGATAATTAAATCACATTCAATTATCAATTTTCTCAATGCTCGGATACATATATCAACAATGAAATTATCCATGAACTCTTTCAAGGATAATGCGCTTTCTCCGCAAATACTTGGAGATAAGGACAGGGCGATTGTATTGTTCCATGCATAATGACTTGGATGTTGAGATCACATCTCAAATCCAGATCTCGGGCCTCCCATAGATGCTTGATTAAATCAAGACCGCAAATCCAATCTTCCCATTGCATCTGAATCACATTCAGATCAATGTCCAACATTTGGACCAAGATCAGATTACTTCTCTACTGAGAGGAGTCACTAAAACCCAAACTCGTTTCATCACTCCCTAGGAATGGAAGCGTCATGGTTATATAATCGTTTATGATCACATCTCCCTCAGGTATTCCCAACACCTGTACATCCTGCATACTGGAAGACTCAGAATAAACCCGAAGTATTAGATCAACTTTATACTGTCTACTTCAGGGTTTTATCAGTAAGTTTCTCATTTGATCATTGGGAGTTGGTATCGATCATATACTTTCCAAAAGCATGTATCATACCTAGGTCTTGATCATATACTTTTCAAAAGTATATATCAAACCTACAAATTCAGTCAAGCTTCCAAAGCGAGACGACCATGCACACAGAATTTGATTCTTCCCAATATCTTATGAGTGAGCTCATGTCTTCCGGTTCAGCAAATGAACCTGTATGATCCCTTTGAGAGATCGCATTACTCATATGCCCTTATATGCACACCGCAGCGCCGATGTATAGACCTTGGTTAGGTCATCAACCTATTGGTCTACCAAATGTACATACTCAGACATAGTAACACATCTGTCTCCGGTCAGAGGATGCGTGCCTATATCATGACAGCATACGATATAGGACTTTGATTATATCAATCTCGTTAAGTCAACTCTTTGACCTAACTAATCCAACACCTCCGAATCTCTATTCCTATGTAGAGGACTTGCATCAAGAGATCGGTCAGATATCAGCCTATGTGAGAAAGGATTGCCATCTCCTACTCAGGATGGAGATCATTTCTTAGTAATCATTTGACAGTACTTGATTAGTCATCAATCTAACTCTTTAGATATTCATCCAAGCACCAGCCTCTATGATTCAATAATTGAATCAGCATGATCATTAAGATGGTCATGGTACATAACTCTAAATGTACTCAGGGAACTATTATGCAAATCAATTATTCTTCATTTCAGATCAGGGAATGATATTCGCAATAACATTTATTACATAATAGCTCGCCGCAGGCTCGCATGTCCAACACATGGTTACTCTAGACTACTTCAGACCATTGTGTGTTCCTGAAGAAATTTTCAAGTGATGATTTCATTATATTGTTGCTTTATGTTGACAACGTGCCGATTGTAGGCAACGATGGAGAGAGAATTTCTGACTGGAAGAAAGAGTTGAGCAAGTCCTTTGCTATGAAGAACTTGGGGCATGCAAGTCAGATACTGGGCATGAAGATCACTCGATATAGGAGAATAAGGAAACTTCAACTTCACAAGAGAAGTACATTGAGAAGGTACTTCAAAGATTTCAATGGAGAAAGCAAAGTCAACTAGCACCCTTCTTGGAGCGTATTTCAAGTTAAGTTCTAAAGATATCCCATGGAGCAAAGCAGTGAAGAAAGATATGGAAAGAGTTCCATATGCATCAGTCACAGGTAGTCTCATGTATGCCATGGTTTGTACGAGGCCAGATATTTCTCATGTAGTTAGAGTTGTTAGTAGATTCATCTCAAATAAAGGAAAACATCATTAGGAAGCAGTTAAGTGGATCTTGAGATATCTTCGAGGTACTAGCAGTCGCTCTCTTTGCTTTGGAGCAGAGACGCATATTCTTCTTGGATACACAGATTCAGATATAGCGGGTGACATTGGTGGGAGAAGATCTATATCTGGCTACATAATGTCCTTTGCAGGTGGCGCAGTTTTTTGGCAATCTCATCTCCAGAAGTGTATTGCTTTATCTACTACAGAGGCAGAGTTCATTGCAGCTACAGAAGCGTGCAAGGAGTTGCTGTGGATGAATAAGTTCATGCAAGAACTTGATTTTCATCAAGACATGTATGTGCTTTACTGTGATAGTCAGAGTGCTATTCACCTTGACAAGAACTCTACATTCCATGTAAGATCGAAGCACATCGATATCAGATATCATTGGATATGTGATGTGTTAGAATCAAAGTAGCTTGTACTTGATAAGATCCACACAGATGACAACGGTGCATATATGATGACAAAGACTCTGCCGCTTGTAAAGTTTGAGAGATGCTGCTCCCTCGCAGGTTTGGAGCAGTTCCCACATCGTCGGTGAGGGGGAGATTTGTTAGATGGGTTTCCCTCCTCGTGGGAACCTATTCCATATTTATAGAACATTGGTAGTCCTATCTGAAAAAGAAAAACCAATTATTGATTAGAGAAGGAGATCAATTACCTTTTAGGATCAGGAGTTATCTATTCCTTAGGAGTCCAGGTTTCCTTATTTTCTCATCTCCATAGAGTATAAATAGGGGGTATGGGGTACATACCAGGATCATCCCAACACAAGCTCTCATAGCACAAGAAAGAAACAGGAGAGAGAGGAAAGAGAAAGATGGTATGTGATTGCCGCGAAATTTGGATGGAGTAACCTTTGGAGCAGTTCTTCTCCATCATTCTTCCCTATAGTTTGGCGACGAATTTATCCTTTGGTGATATTTCTCCTCTTTACTATTCTCCATTGTTTGGTGATTTGTAGCACCGTATTGAGGGCCGACCTTTTGTAAGCCCCTCACGGGAGATTACTTCGATTATAGTGATTGGTTTTGGGTTGCGATCAAATACATGATTTTTCCCCTCGTATTGAGGATTTTCCACGTTAAAAATTTTCTGTGTATTTGTGGTTGATTTTTTGTGGGGTTGAGATACTTTCTCGTAGTTGATATATCGTGCAGGATCCGCCTATCGACTTTGGTTATTTTTCCGCAATTCAACTTATACGTGGAATATGTTCCCAATATAGCTAAAACCTGAATATATCCTTTTAGCCCTCCGTAGAGTTGATGTTTCTGTACAAAACTTCATAAGATTTTGACTTAGCTTCGCTTACAGCCTTCTTTGATTCATCGTAGTTTGTGACAGTTTCATCTGTTCTATCCTTAGACAAAGCTTTAAAGCATGCTATTTAAATTGTGAGCTTCTCTTGCATCCTTCCAGTCAACCACCAAGCCTCATTTTGGATTGGAGCTCCTCCCTTTGACTCGCTTAGCATCACTTCGGCTACCCTTTGGATACAGGATGCTACCACCTCTCACATCTCATTTGCACTTCCGTTACACTCTCAAGATAAGTCTTCTAAAACCTTCCCCCTGGAATTGGATTGCTTAAATTGAAGATTCCACCAACCAGATAGTTTACAGTATATAAATGAAAATTTCCATACATAGTTGTATCAAACTTTTCACGATTTCATTTTGAGCTTTAGGATGCACAGTGTGTTCATTGTGAACTAAGTGATCTTGATAACACGTGGTGATCTGTTTCCTACATATTATTAAAGTATAAAGAGACTAGAATCAATGGATTATTTGTATCTAAAGCCTAAAGTGAAACAGAGAATCAAAGTCACGAACTTAATGCTTTTTGGTGCCTATTTGAGTTCACATGTTAATGCCAACACCAACTGTAATCCATTGATTACATGGTTTTTCAGATTCAATTACAAACTGATGGCTTCTATTTTCTCTTTTCCTATAATTGATTATCCTGGTTTTGTATACTATCCAGTTACCAAAGAATTAAGGATAAATTACAATTTGGATCCCCATATATGGGTTCGATCCAAGATTGAGTCCCCATCTTTAAATTGTAAAGCATATTCGTCATCAGCCCCCAAAAGTTCATCATGTTAACGGCCTTGGGACCCGAATCATTACAATTTAAAGATGATGACCTATTCTGGGATCGGACCCATAGATGAGGACCCAAATTATAATTTACCCAAGAATTAAAGCTATAGTCGCCAAAAATGTGAAAGCATGCCGAAGCAAAGAGAATGGGAGCCCATGAACGCACTCACTGATAAAGATAGGCTTTACAAAAGCGCATTCGTGAACCAAGTAAAGATTTCTGAGTGTAAGAAAGGTTGGTCAAAGATCTCCAAGTTATGAGATGTTGTTCCAGAACATCTCTTAAGACTAATCCACCGAGGCTAAGAGTGTATGGTTCCAGATTCATTTGTGTCCATTTTTTAGTTCAGAGAAGTGAAAGGAGGCAGGTAAAGATCACTAGCTAGAATTCGTATTATAAGCTTAAGAGATTTGGTGCATCTCCAAGGAAACCGTCTTCCTAGAATAAATTTCTATTTCTAGTAGAGCAGTCACGAACCAGATACAGAAATTGAGTCAATCTTTTTAGTAATGAATCTCTAAACAAAATAAGTCAATATAATGATATATTTTTTTATTTGTCTAGTAGTCTTATTGGCAATTTGTTGTCTATACTTTGCTCCTTATCATTTCATAGCTGAGAGCTCAGGTTCTACATATAAAATTCTTTTCATCCCCTAGGCCACGCCACCCTTCACCAAGTCCAGAGCAGAATGGTCGCAGCTTATCTCGTCCGTACAGGTAGCTGGTGTTGGTGTCTTGTTTATCTCTATTTTTCCCAACAAGCGCAAACTGTCCAAGTCTTGCCAAGTATTATCTGTTGCAGCCCCCGTCGATGATGGCCTTTGGGTTCGAGGACAGATGTGGGAAGCATGATTCCTTTCAAGCAGTTTGTGTATTTTTTGGCGCCAGTAATATGTAGGGCTTGTCTTTCCTGTTAGAGTTGTACGATGATTTTTTCGGTTTTCTGTATCGATAGTGGGAACTATGAAGCCCTGGGTTAGTTATTTTGGAGGCAGTATAGGTTAATATATAAACGAACTGGTTTCAGTTAGGATCTTCTGTTAAGATGAATGACTAGAGTTGTGCCATGAGGTGGTAAGCCAAACGAGATGGCTATTCGAACTCTTACTTTTTGATGGTGTATATATGACAAAGAAAGTGATTTGTGACATAAATATCCTCTCTCTCTCTCTCTCTCTCTTCCAGCGATGCATTTTGATCTTTGATAGGAATTAGGGGAAATAACACTTGATTAAAGTTTGGAGGATTCTGATGTCAGTGAAGATACAATATTCACATATATGGGTAAAATAGTGTGATTGTTATTTTTAAAAAGGGATTTATCACTTGTAACTCCTCTCAACTTTTGCAATATTAGTTATACCCCTCTTTTGATTTGGAATATCAATTATGCCTTTGATTTCTTGTTCCGTTAACATTAATTATTCTGCCGCCACTTAGGTTTACACGTGACTTGGGTTTATTTGCATTTTAGTCCCAAAAAAGAACATTGAATAACTTTTGCATCACTTGTGCCCATTTTTAATGTTTTTATATCGTTGGAAGCTTATTTGATTCTTTTTATTTTGAGCTACTATGGACATCTGTTAGATATATTTAATTAATCATTAATTATTGAATCACACCCTTGTTATGTGATCCTTAATTCATTATAATTCATTCTGACTTCCGAAAATTATACGAAATAAGCAATGTATACCTCTCAATAACAATAAACTATTGGCATCATAACTAGGGAATTTTATTGAATTATTTGATCTCAATAAAATATTCTGAGAATTCAAGGATGGATTTTTAAGCGGATCATATTGCTAAATCTCGTGAAAGCAAAAAAAATTGTCATGTTACATCTTGAAACTATTGTCATTGTTGATTTTATTGGAATTTTATGTGATCATTTAATTGACCTAAAAATTCATTAAGTGCAAAACAGGACACCATTTGTTTACTTTTTTATCTTAGCCATTTTATTCATAAATATTACAAAAAAATTATAGCAGGTCTATTGTTCATTCATGCACATCATGTATTTTTAATTTGTCTTAGATTTGCATTTTTCAATAAAATTAAAAAATCCTACAAATATAGTGCATCGCGTATTTAATTTATTTTTCTTTTAAGAAATTCCAGAAAAAATACTTTTTTTATCTTGCATCACCTCTGCACATTGCACATCTTATCACTTCACATAAAATTTTTATTAAGAAATTATTTTATGAAGATCGAATCACTTGTTATCTGAATTGGATCTGAAGCCCACGTATTTTGCCTTCTAGTGTCAACAATAGGATTTCCCAAGTAAAATAATTTTGGCCAAGCATAGAATTAATCGAAAATTGATCTATTTTCTTTTGATTCTTGAATTGTGCCTAGAATTTCTTCATGCATTAATTCAACAAAATTAATCGAGGGATTTAAGTGGCTTTCATGCATCTGCATTTTATGTGAACTAGACTAGTGTAGGAAACATATACATGATAATGCAATACAATAGAATTAGTCTCAAAATTATGCAAGTGTCATCTCAGTTTGTAATAGTCTTATTGTTGAATAACGATCGTATCTTTCTGGCTCAAATCCATAATATTCACAATTTGTTGAACTTGATAAAAATAATAATAAAGACCGAAGAAAAGAACAGAGCGATCAGATATAAATGAGGAGGACGAGATCGAATAGATAAATAGAGAGAAATGAAAGAAGGAAGAGGAGATAAAAGCAAAATGGAGATGAAATTACTTGAAATTAAAAGAAAATGAGATTAAAGAAGGGGGAGCCCAACCTATTAATGAAGCTCTGTAACAGCCCTAATTTCTAAAGGCCAACTAAATCCTAGATGATGAATGATTATGGATGAAAGTTGATGGGATTTGGAAAGTCATTAAGTGACTAAGTGGTGGTTTGTAGCCAAGATGTGATTAAGTGGTTAAGTGTGATTAGTGAAGGATCACTATTCATGGGTGGGCCCTAAGTGCAAATTTGAGAAGATTGTGGGTTTGGTGGGCAAATTACCCAAGTGATCATATAACCACCCCCTTCTTCTCAAGTGGAGTCCACGCCCTCTCATTCCCTACTCCTCTCCTTCTTGTTCTTGAGAGCTCTATGACCGACCACCCCTTCTTCTCCACTTTCTCTCCTTGATCCACCACCCAAATCTCAATCAAATTTGAGTGTCAAGAGCTCGAATTAAAGCTGGGGGGAAGGAGCTTCTTCACCACCAATTGCATGTTGAGTCCAAGGCCAAGCTCGGATCAAAATCAAGCTTTGAAGGCTGATCAAGTGGTTGTTCTTCACCTTGTTCTTGAGCTCGGTTTTGAGGTACAAACATACCCCTCTCTTGCTGCCATTAAGTGGATTTAAACCACCTATAATCCCATATTTTCGGTTGAGCTTTGAGTTGGATCATTGTTGTGATCAAATTGGGTTTTATCCATTCTTATGGGCGGTTTTGGTGAAGATGGCAGATCTGGACATGTCTTTTTAAATTCGAGTTCAAGCATGTTTTGGGGAGTTTATTTAAGCCCCCTTGAGTGATTTTGCTTGCTGATTGTATCTCCATCAAGTTGGATTTCATTTCATGCCTTGGGTTTCGGATTTGGAGATGAATTTGGGGAAGTTTTGGTTGTTGTTCATATGGCAGTTCAGTCGAGTTTCCAGAATCTGTGATCTTCCTTGTATTCATGTTATGCATGATTTTTGGGATGATCTTAAGAACCATTTTCGTGGTTTTGGTTGCGGTATGAATGGGTGTTATAACACCCATGAGATCCATGCCTTTGGTTTAAGTTTTGGTGGTGATTTTCGGGGAAAGATGGCTGTTGTCCAAGGACTGTTAGTCGAATTTCATTGTATGCATGTTAGATCCATTAGCATGCATATTTTCGTGGTTATTAAAGACTCAAATCCCTGAGTTTCTCCTCATACATAATATAGATGATCTTATAATAACTTAATACCATAGAGGAGAGGGATTTTGAGTTGAAAAATTGATGGATTTGGACTGATGATTCACTGTGATGAATTGTTGTACATGCATGCATATTTCTTGCTGAATGTTTGTGATTTTGAGTACATAATAGCCACTATTTTGATGTCCTTTAAGCATGGATTATTAGTGAATCATGTGATCTTGGAAGCCATATTTATACAAGATGATTTGAGAGGAAGTTGGAACATTGAACAGTTAAGTAATTGTTGCTATGTTGCAAGTTATGCGTGTGAATTTATCTGTTGAATAGATGCATGATTTGAGTATGCAGTGCCCTCTTAGTGACCCTCTAAATGCTATACTTGAAAGATTAATGGATGCTCAATTATGTGACAATAAATCCCGTGAAGTTGGGTGAGAAATTGAAAGGATTTAGATACCTTGAAGTGCTATGTATGATGTTGTGCTTATAACAGTGCACATGCATACCGCTACTGTTTTGTGTGATAAACTTTGAAAGCGTAGAGCCCTTTTTAGTAACCATTTTAGAGTTATGCCTTAGTATTGTTGATACTTAGAAAGGTGATCTTGAACCACATGGTATTGGTTATGAAATTGGGGAAAACTTAATGATGAACTTTGCTAATTGCTATCATACATTCCTAGCTCCTTTGACTGAATGTGTGCTGAAATTGGGGGATTAATAATAAAGAAACCAAGTGTTGGGTTTGTGAGCTATGGGCTGAAATATATGTGGGATCACACATGAAAATAAGATTGTATATGGGACTTGTCATCTGACCCTAAGTCATCTAAGGAGTCAATCTCCTCAAAACTGTGAATTGACTTCTGACACCTTAAGACCTTGAATCTCTAAGTAGCCAGATCTTGTATGTGTTGTGAATCTTGGGAAATATAGGAAAGAAAGATATTACTAATCTGGTAGCCAAGATCCTAGGATAAGATGTTCATCAGTGAGAGATGAGAGAGAGACTAATAACAGGTTTGTATCCCTGACCTTGGATCAATTGAGGTTCTTATTGAACAAGTTCGAGTCTAGGACCGATAACTTGTAGATGTGAAACAAATCAGAGAAACCGTAGACACTTACGGTGAAACATGGCAATAAATGAGTTGGTAATGTCACATGTGGCCAGTCGTGGAGATTTATACTCCGACTGTGCGAGGGCGCGGTGTCCCTCACCTGAGCAGGAGATGAGGTCGCTCAGGCTTGGGTAGCAGACACTGAGAGCATGGGTCTTGGATCCCATTCTTTTTCACGTGTTTTCTTCAAGCCGGCTCAGTTTTTACGCTTTCTTGGGATCCACGAGTTGTCTAGACCATTCCTTTAACCCGTTGGTTTTTCTTGAGAGCCTAGGTTGGGGGTTCTCCGTAGTTAGTTACGAGCTCGTCTGGTTTTCACTTAGCTCTTCTCCTCCAGGATTTGAGCAATGAGAGAGGAAGTCAGGTCCGGCAGGCTTACCTCTTCTCTTTCCTGTCTCTAGTGACGTAGTAGTCGTACTACCACTGCCTTTTCCTTGGACCACACTTCCACTGGGGTTGGCGAGACAGACGAATCCCTTCGGGGGTTTCCTCACTGCTGAGATTATTACCTTTCTGCCAGGCTTGTAACCTGGTGATGGGGTAGTGATCGATAGACATGTGACAATTCACCAATTGCCCAGTTAAGTTGTAAATTCCATCAGTAGACATTGATGATTTCATTACTACCTTTCCGCCAGGTTGCGACCTGGTGATGGGGTAGTGATTAGTAGACACTGACGATCTCAGTATTACCTTTCCGCCAGGCTTGTGTCCTTGTGATGGAGTAGTGGTTAGTATTACCTTTCCGTCAGGCTTGTGATCTGGTGATGGGGTAATGATCAATAGACACTAACGGTCTCATTATTACCTTTCCACCAGGTTTGTGACCTAGTGATGGGGTAATGACCAGTAGACTTTGATGACCCTTTATTTACCTTCCCGCCAGGCTGTGACCTCGTGATGGGGTAAGAAATGGGCGACTTTCCACTAAGAGACTAGTGAGGACAGTTCCGTTAGTAGAGACTAACGAGGGTTGGGTGTTGAGAGAGTTATGAGTATGTTTCCTCTTGTACACCTTCGTGAGCGAGCTATCGCACGTGTCGACCGAGGATCAATGAGAGTTGAGAGAAAAAGCTAGGAGTGTTGGGAACTTAGTTAGGATGCACGCCACCATCGCATGCCTACGGAGGGACCCCACCCCTGAGGCGTACATCATACCTCATAGTCATAGTGTAAGGTTCAACCTGGATTTTGAAGTCCTACCCGGATATCGAGGTCCTAACCGGACCAAGACTACAGACTTACTTCTAAGCCTGAGTTGTTGTTTGGTTAGTTCCATTGATCGAGGGAGACACGGTGTGGTAGTGAGCGAGTGTATTTTTTCTTATTAGTTTTCGAAAGCAAGTAAATAACTTAAAAAGAATCAATTAACCCACTTTTACTTTCTAGTTCTTCTTTTGTCCACTACAGTTACCTTACTGTTTTTCTAGTTGTTCTAGTCTTTTCTTACCACTTTCCTTAGTAGAACTGTGCAGAATTTGTACTTGACAATTTTGTGACAGATACTTGCTTGTCCCCTTTCTTCTTGTGGCAGGCAAGGGTCTGGCGACCGAGTAGCCGACATAGTTTGGGTTGCAATCTTTTCTTTTGGAGGATACACTTTTAGAGCAGGTATATATGTTGGAGCCATTTGTACAGTTGTTTGTTGTGCTCTCCTCTGTAGCCTTATTTTTGGGGTATTTATGTATATTGGGTGTTGTGGAACCTCAGCTTGTAAATATGAATGAAATGGAAAACAAATGGATATCCATGTTGTTCAGTTCTGGTGTACTACTTACTTCCGCTTTTAGTTTTCTTGTGGTTGCTTTTTTAACTTAAATAAATCTTGTGAATGTCATGTTTAAAAAGCGAAAAATTTCCCCAGTTTTTCATAACAACGAATTAACTCTAAGCTAGTTAAGTAGGCGAATGACGTGTTTGATGGGTAACCTATGCTCCTCGGGAGGAGGTCGCAACAGGTTTGGTATCAGAGCAAAATTACCCTGATACATGTGTTCGCATAACTTAATAGCTTGAGTCTCGAATAACGAGAGTCTTATGACGTCTCGTGAAGCCGAATGGGAAAATTTTTGACATTCATAAAATTGATGTAACCACAAGTCACCAGAACATTTCATTCATATAAGTATCCCAAGAGGAGAAATAGTACAACTGATTAATTCCTAAAGTGTGCTTAACTATGATTTGATCTGATACAAGGAGGATTAGCATGGCACCACGAGCAGCTCATGATCTCCAGGAGAGATGGCACAGGTGCTAGCTGCACTTACTGATCTGTGACAGAGACATGATCAGATACGTGCCCAGCAGATTGAGTTGGCGGAGCGACAGATTGGGATGGAGTTGAGGATGGAGGAGCTGTCTGACTTCTCATACCACCCATCCAGGGATGAGTCCGCTAGAGCCGAGCATCTAGTCTCTGAGGAGATTCCCCAGCATTCTGAGGCAGAAATTCCGAGGGAGTCAGGAGCCGACAGAGCTGAGATAGGCCAAGGGCCTGTAGCAGGAGTAGAGGTCACAGGATTTGTTCTTCCTACTGTACCGAGACACCATGATGTTTTCACATCCTACCAGAGAGCTGGAGTACCCAGGTTCCAGGGCACGGGTACGTCTGACGAGGCTGAGCAGTGGCTCAGGACGGTGATGAAAGTATTCAGGATGATTCAGGCACCACCAGAGTCGTGGTTACCCTTTGCTGAGTTCTCACTTACTGGGTTTGCAGAGCGCTGGTGGGAGGCTACTGTGTCTGAGATGGGGCGTGTACCGACTTGGACAGACTCTGAGATCCACTTCAGAGCCCACTTCTTCTCAGGGAAGTGGAGACAGACACAGTGCAGGTTGTTTGCAGAGATGAGACAGGGCAGGATGACAACGCAAGAGTACTTTGTGCGCTACACAGAGTTGTCACGCCATACATCTTCTGCAGCTACTTTTCTAGATGAGAATCTGGAGAAGTTTGTTCATGGCATGAGGGAGGATGTTCTGGAGAAGTTGATAGGGCTGAGACTGACTACCATTGCTGAGGTTACTGACGCAGCAGAGCGGATTGAGGACGCCCGCGAGAGACATTTTGGGAGTACTTTTAGACCGCCACCGGTACCACAGAGGTCGTCTGGACCTATTCGGCGGCAGTTCTGACCACATCAGTCAGCACGACGCTTTCGTCCGACAGGGATGGCTTGATCTGACAGTGATCGCTCGATGACGAGTCCGGAATGCGCGATGTTAAGGAGTTGTTTTTAGTTTTTGAGTGAAGTTAATAATGTCGTTCGTTGTAGGCGGCGATCGAAACGGTCAAGAAATAACCACAAATTTTATTCAATTTTAATAAAGTGGTTTTTATGTTTATTTTACTTGGACAAGTCTCAAGGTCGATCACAAGGAGGCAAAGGAACAACCTAAAATTATGTCTATCCAATTTCGTGCTCGGTTTTTGAGGCATTCTTTTTTTGGAATTTTTAATGCAAATAAGGGATGGGGGATGCAATTTCGGCCTATTTTAAAACTAAAAAATGCAATTATGACCAACGATGTCCGAAAAATATGAAATTTGGCCATAATGTAAAATATGATGAAATGAGTGCATTGTAATTGTTTTGGAATTTTTCGATGCAATATGAATTTTTTTATGAATTTTTAAATGTAAATAGAATGATTTTCAATATTTAATTATAATAAATAATAAACTTACTTATTTTCAAGAAATAAAATTATCTAAGATCCATCACTAAGTGGCGGATCTCAGAAAAATCCTAAACCTCGAAAATGTAGGGTTTAATACCTATTAAAAATTAAATACTAAAACATGCAAAATGATTTTTACAGAGCAATTTATGTATGCAAATGCAAATATTTTTGGGCACAATGTCAATCAAAATTAACTCTACAGTCTTTGATTTTTTGGGGATTTTTAGAGCATCGGTTAATCAATTACAAAATTTAGAGCACAAACTGGATAAACTTCGCAATTTTTCACAGAATAATTAATTATTAATTAACTGTCAAGCACAAAAATATCCATGATATGTCAAGATGTAGAGAATTAAAAGATGAGCATCGTGCTATTTTTTGAATAATAAAATAATGTCTAGAAGAGGTTCAAAATAGAGGGAGAACACAGGGGTGTAAATGCAGTAAATATAAATAAAATAAATAAAAAAATGTGCATACGGGGACCTAGTGGTAATTACCTATACTATGAGGAGTGCTTTTGCAAAATTCCCAATGGAGCACGTGCAGCGCACATGCTCTTTGGGTTTCTGGACTTATGCGCAATTTGGAGGGAGACCCGGGGTGCCTGTGTAATTTACCCACGGTCACGTGCAGAGCACGTGACCTGGGCTGATGGCGTTGATGTCATTCCCCCATGGATCACACGTGCCTCGCACGTGCGCGGGGGGCCTCGGGACAAGCGCCCAGTCGCGCGCGGGTGGAGAGAGGCGGAGGGGCGGCGAACTGCGGTAGTCGATGATGAAGGGCCTAACGGCGTGAGGGGGCCCGGCCGCTGGCGATTCGGTGAGGCGGAGGAGGGGCTCCAGTCGTGGTCCAGGCATGGCTAGGTGTCAGCCGGCGAGCGGAGTAGGCAGAGGCGTGGTGGTGGCGAAGGCGCGGCGTTTAGACGATGGCGGCGTCGGAGGCGAGTCGTGGGCAGTTGATGTTGATGGTTGAATCGCGGAGGAGAGGCAAGCAGGTGGAGCTCCCGGCTGTGCCTACGGTGGCGAGAACGACGGAGCAGGTGGTCGTCGATGAAGTTTGGACGTCGTCGGAGGCGGAAGCGTAGCTGATGAAGATAGTAACTAGCTCAACGGAGGAGGACCCGGATCTTGGCAAGACGTCGAAGGAGAAGCTCGGCCATGGGCTGCAACGAGGTCCAAGACCTCAGATCTCGCCGCGCGAAGAGGTCGATGGGGCGATGTCACCGCCGCGGTGACCCTTGCGATGACATCGGCGGATGGCGAGAACGAGGCGGCGCTGGAGTGTTTAAATAAGGCACGAGGGGTGTTGTTGGCGACGCGAGAGAGCATGGACGGTGGTTGCGGAGGGCCGTTGCGGTCGGCGCGAGTTTGGCAGGCGGTGGTTGCGAAGACGGGGGGCGGCACTAGAGGAGGACGATCGAACGGCCACGCATGTGCCGCGTGGCGCAGGAGGAGAGATGAGCGAGGCACGTGCGGAGCACGTGCCTTAGGGCACATGCGCCGCACGTGCGGCCGCTTAATATATTTTTTTATAAAAAGGAATAGAGAAAAGCTCAAAAAATGCTGACACGTGGCAGCCTCTGGGGCTGCCACGTGTCAGCACTAGAAAATTCGAAGAAAAATATTTTGTAAAATCAAAAAGAAATAGTAAACAACCTCGGATCAAAAAAGTTCCTTCATAAAAAATGCTCGTCTCGACGAGATCTACAACTTTCATGAAGACATCAAAATCAAAATCGATCAAATGTAAAAAATGAATTTTTGGGGTATCCTATGTATATAGAATACCTTGATTTTTGGGTTTTCTTTTTTTTATTTTTAAACAAGATAAAAAATCCGGAAAAATAAGAAAAATCAAAGACATATAAATCTAATTTTTTTATTTTTATTGATAAAGAAAATATGTACATAAAATAAGGATCAAAAACCGCGAAAATACACAATGTACAAAAGAGGCCCAAAACCCAACTTTCACATACGAGCTCCGATTCACTTGAACTTTGTCTTGTTTTGAAGGTAATGGAATGTGCATTAGTTCAAAAGTGAGTAGAATCAAATCGGATACTGGATGGGGAAGATATGTGGCTTTTAGTCCGAAAATCCTGAAACTAGGGTTTGGGTTTTTGATCCTCTTAACAGGGTTAGTGATTTTTTTGTTTTTTTTCATTTATTCTTGATTGTTATGTGCACACAGTGGAGTTGGTTTTGTTTCATTCAGAGTTAGCATGAAGGAGTTAAAAATAGGGGAAGTTAGGCTATTTACAGGTCATTTTTGGCTTGGATTTTTGGCTTCTTATTTGTGCAAAAATGAATGCTAAAATACAATTCTTATGAAATCATGCATGAATGCTAATTATGCAGAATAAATGCAGAAGTGTTGTTGATTTTGAGGGATCTGAGATTAATTAATGAGATTTAGAGTGATGAATCCGAGATTCATCACTCGACCCCCACGACTACTTTGGGAGGAGCACTGGCAAGTAGAGGTTTTGAGGCAGTGCGGCCATCTGGGTCGTAGAGGTTTGGGACATAGAGCACGAGACTCGTAGAGAGTGCCGGTCCATCTTCTACATCGAGCAGGGCGATCAGGTGCTACCAGTGCCAACAGGTGGGACATGTCTGGTCCCAGTGCCCACAGCTACAGACTCCACCATCTCCACCTCCACCACGTTCGAGAGCTACTGAGAGGAGCTTTCGGTACAGAGGTCAGCAGAGACCAGCTCAGAGCGCAATAGGATCCAGTGCCGGATCTATGCGGCGGGGACAGATTCACGCGGTTACAGCTGAGCAGGCACAGTCCGCGGCCACGGTCGTGAAAGGTATGGTTTCAGTTTCGAGCCACCCTTTTCACGTGTTGTTTGATTCTGGTGCTACCCATTCGTTTCTTGTTGTGGGGCTTCTAGCCACATTGGGTAGAGTCACGGAAGACGTAGATCCTCCATTTCACATCCGAGGATCAGGCGGACAATTGTTCATGATTTTAGAGATAGTTAGAGGGCTACCAGTGTCCATAGGCGATCACGAGATGACTGCAGACTACCTTCTACTACAGCTTGATGAGTTCAACATGATTTTGGGCATGGATTGGTTGTCTACACATCACGCCTTAGTCAACTGTTACAGGAAGACTGTTGTCTTCAGGATCCCCGGCTTGACAGAGTTCACTTTTGAGGGGACATTGCAGGACTCCAGGATGGAGTACATTTCAGTGTTGAGAGCACATCAATTGGTTGATTAGGGATGTGACACTTTTCTGGCCTTTGTTCATGAGGTTACAGATAGAGAGCCGATGGCTCAGGACATTAGAGTGGTGTCGGAGTATCCCGACACGTTTCCTGAGGAGTTACGAGGACTACCTCCAGTTAGAGAGATCGAGTTCGAGATCTCGTTGCTTCCCGATACGCAGCCGATCTCCATGGCTCCGTATCGCATGGCACCCGCAGAGCTGAGATAGCTGAAGGTGCAGCTACAGGAGTTGCTTGACTTAGGCTTTGTGAGGCCGAGCACTTCACCTTGGGGCGCTCATGTACTCTTTGTTCGGAAGAAGGATGGAACCATGCGGTTGTGCATTGACTACAGACAACTGAACAAGAGGACGGTGAAGAACCGTTATCCTCTGCCATGCATTGATGATCTATTTGATCAGCTGCAGGGATCTTCAGTGTTCTCGAAGATCGACCTCCGCTCGGGTTACAAATCAGTTGAGGATTCGGGAGACAGACATCCCGAAGATAGCCTTTCGGACACGGTATGGCCACTACGAGTTTGTAGTGATGCCATTCGGACTGACGAATGCCCCCACGACATTCATGGACATGATGAACAGAGTATTCCATCCTTACTTGGACAAGTTTGTTGTGGTGTTCATTGATGACGTGCTGGTTTACTCGAAGAATGAATGGGACCATGAGAACGACTTGAGAGCAGTGCTTGGTACCTTGAGAGAGCATAGACTGTATGCCAAGTTGAGTAAATGTGAGTTTTGGCTACCTCAGGTCTCATTCTTAGGACACGTCATCTCAGGAGCAGGAGTTGCCCTGGACCCTGCGAAGATAGATGATGTGATGTCTTGGGAGCAGCCCAAGACAGTGACACAGATCCGTAGTTTTCTTGGGTTGGCAGGCTATTACAGACGCTTTGTCAGCAACTTTTCACGGATTGTACTACCCTTGACACGTTTGACGTAGAAGGGAGTACCTTTTGTTTGGGATAGTTCGTGCGAGCAGGCCTTCAGGACACTGAAGGAGAGACTTACTACAGCTCCGATTCTTGCTCTACCGTCAGGTACACAGGACTACGCGGTTTACACAGACACGTCAGGTGATGGTTTGGGAGCAGTGCTGATGCAGAGGGAGCATGTGATTGCCTATGCTTTGAGACAGTTGAGACCACATGAGCGGAATTACCCCACACACGATCTTGAGTTGGCGGCAGTGGTCTTCGCTCTGAAGACCTGACGCCACTACTTGTACGGGGTTAACTTTGAGCTCTTCACATACCACAAGAGTATGAAGTACATATTTGATCAGAAGGAGCTGAACATGAGACAACGCAGATGGTTAGAGCTGCTGAAGGACTACGATTGCACGATCTCTTGCCATCCCGGTAAGGGAAACGTGGTTGCAGACGCCCTCAGCAAGAGAGCGCACACGGAGGGTACGATGAACTGGCTGTACACTTGGGACTTACTTGCAGCACTAACGGATTGGCATCCACAGGACAGTGCGTCTTCTCCCATTTCCGTACCTCCGAGGTATAGCAGTCTTTGGGACCGCATAAGGGCAGGTCAGCAGACAGACCCATGGATTCGTGACAGATACATGCGGGCAGTGAAGGATGAGTTTGACGACTTTGTTGTCTCATAGTCGATTCTGTGGAAGGCAGGTCGGGTAGTGGTTCCCGACGATGAGCAGCTACAAAGAGACATACTTGACGAGGTGCATTGTTCGCATCGTTCCATTCATCCCAGCAGTACGAAGATGTACCACGATCTTCGCAGACATTTATGGTGAGACGGGATGAAGAGGGACGTAGATGGGCATGTCAGCAGGTGTTTGACTTGCCAGATGGTGAAGGCGGAGCATAGACGACCACCTGGTTTACTGCAGCCTCTTCCCATTCCTAAGTGGAAGTGGGAGAGCATTTCGATGGACTTTGTTACGGGATTGCCAAGGACACCGGGAGGCCACGATTCCATTTGGGTCATTGTTGATAGATTGACGAAGTCAGGCCATTTTATACCTGTTAACATGACTTATACACCTTCTCAGTTGGCCAGATTATACATACATCACATTTTGAGGTTACATGGCATACCCCGAGAGGTAGTGTCTGACGGAGACTCGAGGTTCACTTCCCATTTCTGGCAGCAGTTCATGTCAGCATTACAGACCGAGCTGAAGATGAGTTCATCATATCACCCTCAGACGGACAGACAGAGTGAGCATACGATACAGACCTTGGAGGATCTCTTACGTGCATGTTTTCTAGAGTGGAAGGGATCCTGGAAGGATCATTTACCTCTTGTTGAGTTCACTTACAACAACAGCCACAATTCGAGCATCGGCATGGAGCCATTCAAGGCTCTTTACGGACGGAGATGCCTTACGCCAATCAGTTGGCGTGAGGTAGGCGATCATGCATTGTATACCGTGGATCTCTTAGAGGAGATTGTGAGGGTTGTTGACTTGGTGAGGAGGAAGTTGTTGACGGCACAGAGTCGCCAGAAGAGCAACGCAGATCGACGACGCCGACACTTGGAGTTTCAGGTTGGAGACTTTGTGTTCCTACGTGTATCGCCCATGAAGGGGATACAACGTTTTGGAGTTTGTGGCAAGTTGGCGCCACGTTTTGTTGGGACATTCGAGGTACTTTCACGTGTTGGGAAGGTTGCATACAGACAGGCACTTCCCCCATGTTTGGCGGCCATACACGACGTATTCTATATGTCGAACTTGAGAAAGTACGTGCACGATCCTCGTCACATCATCAGTTATGAGAGCCTTGACGTAGAGCCAGAGTTGACATACAAGGAGGAGCCAGTGCAGATACTTGATTTTGCGGTCAGGAGACTTCGGAACAAGGGGATTCCCTTGGTCAAGATCCTATGGCACCGACAGGATGTTGAGGAGGCAACATGGGAGACCGAAGCAACGATGCGCGAGAGATACCCGCGACTTTTCTCAGGTACTTTCTCAGTTTAGTTTATCAGTTCTTTGTTTGGCAAACCATTTCACTTTCTGGGTAAAAACCTTCTTTGAGGTTTTTATGGGTTAAAAACCTTTTGAGGTTTTTATGGTAGACTGACAAACCCGACTTAGAAGTGGAGTCTCGAGGATGAGACCCTCTTTAAGGTTTTTATGATTGTAACATCCCTAATTTCTAAAGGCCAACTAAATCCTAGATGATGAATGATTATGGATGAAAGTTGACGGAATTTGGAAAGTCATTAAGTGACTAAGTGGTGGTTTGTGGCCAATATGTGATTAAGTGGTTAAGTGTGATTAGTGAAGGATCACTATTCATGGGTGGGACCTAAGTGCAATGAGAAGATTGTAGGTTTAGTGGGCAAATTACCCAAGTGATCATATAACCACCCCCTTCTTCTCAAGTGGAGTCCAGGCCCTCTCATTCCCTTCTCCTCTCCTTCTTGTTCTTGAGAGCTCTATGGTCGACCACCCCTACTTCTCCACCTTCTCTCTTTGATCCACCACCCAAATCTCAACCAAATTTGAGTGTCAAGAGCTCAAATTAAAGCTGGGAGGAAGGAGCTTCTTCTCCACCAATTGCATGTTGAGTCCAAGGCCAAGCTCGGATCAAAATCAAGCTTTGAAGGCTGATCAAATGGTTGTTCTTCACCTTGTTCTTGAGCCCGATTTTGAGGTACAAATATACCCCTCTCTTGCTGCCATTAAGTGGATTTAAACCACCTATAATCCCATATTTTCGGTTGAGCTTTGAGTTGGATGATTGTTGTGATCAAATTGGGTTTTATCCATTCTTATGGGCAGTTTTGGTGAAGATGGCAGATCTGGACATGTCTTTTTAAATTCGAGTTCAAGCATGTTTTGGGGAGTTTCTTTAAGCCCCTTTGAGTCATTTTGCTTGCTGATTGTATCTCCATCAAGTTGGCTTTCATTTCATGCCTTGGGTTTCAGATTTGGAGATAAATTTGGGGAAGTTTTGGCTGTTGTTCATATGGCAGTTCAGTCGAGTTTCCAGAATCTATGATCTTCTTTGTATTCATGTTATGCATGATTTTTGGGATGATCTTAAGAACCATTTTCGTGGTTTTGGTTGCGGTATGAATGGGTGTTATAACACCCATAAGATCCATGCCTTTGGTTTAAGTTTTGGTGGTGATTTTGGGGGAAAGATGGTTGTTGTCCAAGGACTGTTAGCCGAATTTCAGTGTATGCATGTTAGATCCATTAGCATGCATCTTTTCGTGGTTTTTAAAACCTCAAATACCTGAGTTTCTCCTCATAATTAATATAGATGATCTTGTAATAACTTAATACCATAGAGGAGAGGTATTTTGAGTTAAAAAATTGATGGATTTGGACTGATGATTCACTGTGATGAATTGTTGTACATGCATGCATATTTCTTGCTGAATGTTTGTGATTTTGAGTACATAATAGCCATTGTTTTGATGTCCTTTAAGCATGGATTATTAGTGAATCTTGTGATCTTGGAAGCCATGTTTATACATGATGATTTGAGAGGAAGTTGGCACATTGAACTGTTAAGTAATTGTTGCTATGTTGTAAGTTATGCGTGTGAATTTATCTGCTGAATAGATGCATGATTTGAGTATGTAGTGCCCTCTTAATGACCCTCTAAATGCTATACTTGAAATATTAATGGATGCTCAATTATGTGACAATAAATTCCATGAAGTTGGGTGAGAAACTGAAAGGATTTAGATACCTTGAAGTGCTATGTATGATGTTGTGCTTATAACAGTGCACAGGCATACCGCTACTGTTTTGTGTGATAAACTTTGAAAGCATAGAGCCCCTTTTAGTAACCATTTTAGAGTTATGCCTTAGTATTGTTGATACTTAGAAAGGTGATCTTGAACCACGTGGTATTGGTTATGAAATTGGGGAAAACTTAATGATGAACTTTGCTAATTGCTATCATACATTCCTAGCTCCTTTGACTGAATGTGTGATGAAAATGGGGGATTAATAATAAAGAAACCAAGTGTTGGGTTTGTGAGCTATGGACTGAAATATATGTGGGATCACACATGAAAATAAGACTGTATATGGGACTTGTCATATGACCCTAAGTCAGCTAAGGAGTCATTCTCCTCCAAACTGTGAATTGACTTCTGACTCCTTACGACCTTGAAATCTCTAAGTAGCCAGACCTTGTATGTGTTGTGAATCTTGGGAAATATAGGAAAGAAAGATGTTACTAATCTGGTAGCCAAGATCCTTGGATAAGATGTTCATCAGTGAGAGATGAGAGAGAGACTAATAACAGGTCTGTATCCCTGACCTTGGATCAATTGAGGTTCTTATAGAACAAGTTCGAGTCTAGGACCGATAACTTGTAGATGTGAAACAAATCAGAGAAACCGTAGACCCTTAGGGTGAAACATGGCAATGAATGATTTGGTAATGTCACATGTGGCCAGTCGTGGAGATTTATACTCCGACTGTGCGAGGGCGCGGTGACCCTCACCTGAGCAGGAGATGAGGTCGCTCAGGCTTGGGTAGCAGACACTGAGAGCATGGGTCTAGGATCCCAGTCTTTTTCACATGTTTTCTTCGATGACTCGGTTTTTACGCTTCGTTGGGATCCATGAGTTGTCTAGACCATTCCGCTGACCTGTTGGTTTTTCTTGAGAGCCTAGGTTGGGGGTTCTCCGCAGTTAGTTACGAGCTCGTCTGGTTTTTAATTAGCTCTTCTCCTCCGGTAGTTGAGCAACGTGAGAGGAAGTCGGGTCTGGTAGGCTTACCTCTTCTCTTTCCTGTCTCTAGTGGCATAGTAGTCGTACTACCACTGCCTTTCCCTTGGACCACACTTCCATTGGGGTTGGCAAGACAGACGAATCCCTTCGGAGGTTTCCTCACCGCTGAGATTATTACCTTTCCGCCAGGCTTGTAACCTGGTGATGGGGTAGTGATCGATAGACATGTGATAGTTCACCAATTGCCCAGTTAAGTTGTAAATTCCATCAGTAGACATTGATGATTTCATTACTACATTTCCGCTAGGTTGCGACCTGGTGATGGGGTAGTGATTAGTAGACACTGACGATCTCAGTATTACCTTTCCGCCAGGCTTGTGTCCTGGTGATGGGTAGTGGTTAGTATTACCTTTCCGACAGGCTTGTGACATGGTGATGGGGTAATGATCAATAGACACTGACGATCTCATTATTACCTTTCCGCCAGGTTTGCGACGTGGTGATGGGGTAGTGACCAGTAGACTTTGATGACCCTTTATTTACCTTTCCGCCAGGCTGTGATCTCGTGATGGGGTAAGAAATGGGCGACTTTCCACTAAGAGACTAGTGACGACAGTTCCGTTAGTAGAGACTAACGAGGGTTGGGTGTTGAGAGAGCTATGAGTACGTTTCCTCTTGTACACCTTTGTGAGCGAGACATCGCACGTGTCGACCGAGTATCAATGAGAGTTGATAGAAAAAGCTAGAAGGAGTGTTGGGAACTTAGTTAGGATGCAAGACACCGTCGCATGCCTATGGTGGCACCCCAACCCTGAGGCGTACATCATATCTCAGAGTCATAGTGTGAGGTTCAACCTGGACTTTGAAGTCCTACCCGGATATCGAGGTCCTAACCGGACCAGGACCACAGACTTACTTCTAAGCTTGAGTTTTTGTTTGGTTAGTTCCATTGATCGAGGGAGACACGATGTGGTAGTGACCGAGTGTATTTCTTCTTGTTAGTTTTCGAAAGCAAGTAAATAACTTAAAAATAATCAATTAACCCACTTTTACTTGCTAGTTCTTCTTTTGTCCACTACAGCTACCTTACTGTTTTTCTAGATGTTCTAGTCTTTTCTTACCACTCTCCTTAGTAGAACTGTGTAGAAATTGTACTTGACAATTTTGTGACAGATACTTGTTTGTCCCCTTTCTTCTTGTGGCAGGCAAGGGTCTGGCGACCGAGTAGCCGACGTTGTTTGGGCTACAGTCTTTTCTTTTGGAGGATACACTTTCAGAGCAGGTATATATGTTGGAGCCATTTGTACAGTTGTTTGTTGTGCTCTCCTATGTAGCCTTATTTTTGGGATATTTATGTATATTGGGTGTTGTGGAACCTCAGTTTGTAAATATGAATGAAATGAAAAACGAATGGATATCCTTGTTGTTCAGTTCCTGTATACTACTTACTTTCGCTTTTAGTTTTCTTGTGGTTGCTTGTTTAACTTAAATAAATCTTGTGAATGTCATGTTTAAAAAGCGAAGAATTTCCCCATGTTTTCATATCAACGAATTAACTCTAAGCTAGTTAAGTAGGCGAATGACGTGTTTGATGGGTAACCTAAGGTCCTCGGGAGGAGGTTGCGACAAGCTCCATCTCATCACCTTTATTCTTCTATTTTGACCTTTAAACCCTAGCTAAATGCATGTAAATAACATTATTTTGCATAAAATAACACATATTATTGTGTAAATATTGTATGAAATATTGTATTTAAATCCAAAATAAAAGAATAAAGAAAAGAAAAATAAGAAAAATAAGTGAAATACCAAAGGTGTTGAATGATCCTAAGCCCCGAGAACTAGGCATCATGATGATTGGGTCGACAAGGAGTAAAGTATGGAGAGATAAGGGTCAATAAATACAATAAAACCCTAATTCATAAATCCTCGATAAGTCAATTTTAGGACCTATTTTATTCTTTATTATTTATACATCAAAGCACGAAACTTTGTACATGAAAGTTGCAGATAAAATATATAGAAAAATATGAAATTTATTTCACACAAAAATAATGCATATTGTGCTTTCTACATTCAGAATAAAAATCCAAAATCCAAACTTCCCAAACATGTATCTTCTCCATATGGACTCCAAATTCATCAAAATTATTTTAATTGTATATAACTTTTTATTAGCTATCTAATGAAGTGGTTGCATTTAATTTGGAGTTAAGATTCAAAAGTTAGGCTTTAGACCCCCTATTGCACATTATACATGAATAAAATATTCATTTTATTTATTCTTTATATTTTTCGTAATTTGATATTTTTCATATTTTTTAAATATTATCTACAACATGTGTACATAATTAGAATAAAATAAACCATAAAAAATACATTTAAAATAAAATGCATACACTAAAATATATAGATAAATTATACATACTTATATCTATATGATAAATACATATATTTACTTAAGTGCATAAATAGCTTTTGAAAAAACATATTTATGCATAATTAATTATGTTATAAATATATAAATTATGTATATAAAATAATAAAATACAAAATAAAAAATAAAAAATACATATAATATATGTAATTATACCTATAAATACATTTATAAAAATAAAAGGCCTAATAAATTAACTTGTGAAAATAAATAAAATTTATAATAAAATACTACATAAAATAATAGACATTTCTTATGTTTTGGTTTTAATTAATTAATTCATTAATTATTTTTAAAATTTTTATTCCTTTATTCTTCTATTTTATCCTCTAGTGGTCCACGTGGACCAATGGGGAGCCTAGATCAATTGACCTCGGTCAATTGTCTGACCCCCTAGCCCCCGTAGCCATCAGAGGATTGTTGACTCATCTTCTTTGTTTTTTTCCTCGAGATCCTTACACCCATTTGAATCAATTCTTCTTGACTTTTACTCCTCCATTACTTCTCTTTTACGCCGAGATCCTACATCTATCTGAGGATCAATCTATTGAGTTGTCACCTCAATCCAAAGTCGCTCGGTATATAGTGTTGCCTCCTCCTCCTCCAATCAGATTTTGATCCTCTTCCACCCCGAAAAACCCTAACCCTAAGATCTATTAAAGCATGCGGTGATAGCAGAAGGCTACTCCAGGGTCTAGTGAGTGATTTGGGGACTGAATCAAGTTGATCCAAGCTCCACCGACAAGCTTCGTCGCGAGTTCCTCTCCCAGCTCCTCCAGGAAGGTGAGCGTCTACTTTTTGCATTTTTAAATTCCTAGAACATAGTTTAGGATAGTTTAGCATTTATTTCATGTTAATTTCGTCTCGCTTTTCCTAAAAAAATAAAATCGTAGTTTGCCGGAGTAGAGCT
The DNA here is from genome assembly GCA_037367405.1 of Ottelia alismoides. Taxonomy (NCBI): domain Eukaryota; kingdom Viridiplantae; phylum Streptophyta; class Magnoliopsida; order Alismatales; family Hydrocharitaceae; genus Ottelia; species Ottelia alismoides. Next base: position 122,489 of record JAZKJV010008631.1, read on the forward strand.
CTAGTGAATCCCTTCATCGTGTTCTGAATTTTCCCCGACCCATATGGCACCTTCATCTTCTTTGCCCATCATTGTTCTCTACTCCAAGCACCTCCACTCGCCCTGATCTTGCTCAGATCAGGAGAATCGTTCTCCTCCTCTGTCGCATTACCGGAGAATACGACCTTGATCCATTCCCACTCCATTCTGCTCGCCAAGACCTCCAGTACCTTCTTTTTTCTTTGCTGGGCCTAACAGTGCAGGTACCAAAGGCCAAGGCCCCCCTGGGGGGTTAGATTTTGTCCAAGAAATAAAGGTCCTGGAGCTCTCCTGCTTTATGACCTCACTGGACCTCGCCGAAGCTCCTAGGAGCTTGTTGAAGCATCCAACAGATGCACATTGACCATGCGATCATTTTGAGCCATCGAGCACAACCAGAGTTTGCTGGAGGAGGGAGGAGGAGAAGATCAAAGTTCACCAACATTGTCGTTCTTCCCGGTTTTTCAGGAAGAGCAGCAACTGTCTGATCAAACCTCGACTCCAATTTTGATCGTGGTTGTCCACTCGCAACCAGCTTCGTCCTTCGATGAAGTCCCATATATGATCATGACTGATGAGCGATGAAGCGTCATCAGCCGTCGTTCGCCTGCCACATGGATAAGTGAATCCATCTGCGTCGTTGGTTCACGCCGAGGGGTAATTTTTCCATATCCCCCCACCCCACTTTTTGTAATTCCGTTTTAATATATAAATGTTCATCCATAGTGTCAAATATTTTAGATATTTTGCATTTAGCCCCCTGTACTTTTCATATTTGTGTTTAGTCCAATTTACGCCACCTCACGTGCTAATGTAAAATACTTTTGTATCTTTCTTTCTGGTCCATATTTTTGCAATATTAGTGTAATATTTTCTGGAAATTTTGCATATGCCCCCTCCCCCCGAATGTTGTATTAATTGTAGAAATACCCATACGGGTACATAGTATTGGGAATATTCTGTAAAATTTCATTTTAAACCCTGAACTTCTCCAGGGTATTCGGAAATAGTACCCAAACTTTATATATTTGCAAAAAACACCCCTGCTAGGTTGATTTTCTTTTTGTTGATTTTATGTTTGTTAAAAATAGCTCCTATGACCTAAAAATTCTAGAAAATTTGGATAAATATCTTATACATTATTCTATCAATATATTTTTATTGAGGTATTTTATCCTGCATTTGTATTTATTAAAAATAAAAAAACAGAGTTATTTTTCCCTATCTAACTTTGAAAATTTAAAAAAATAGAAAGATGTTTTGAAAAATTCTAAAAAAATTATATTTTGTTTACTACCCTATTTTGCATCTGCCAAAAATCCCTAGAAATTTCAAAACAAAAATATAAAAATTAAAAAGCTCCAAAATCCTTATAAAATTTTTAAAAAATCTATTAAAAATTTTTATTTTTGATCTTAAATTTTATCAATTATATTTATTATCTATTAAAAATAGTTTTGGAAAATTTTAAGGCTTCTAACTATTTTTAAATTCCAAAACAGCTCGATCTATTTATTCTAGTCATTGTTTAGACTTTTTAATTCAAATAAAAATAAAAAAATGAAAAAATATAAGAAAAATACCAAAAATAGAGAAAACCCTAAAAATACAAAAATAATTTATTTTATGATTTTGAGTATTTATGTATATATATAAATATCAAAGCCCTGTTCTCTATATATAGCTATATTTACTTATATTATTTGTATTTATTGTGATTATTAAAATATCAAAAATATTTTCTAAAACTTAAAAAAATAAAAAGGATTGTACCTTAGAGTATTTTCCTAATTTAAACTGTATTTTATATTTTCTCATTGACTATATTATTTATATTAGATGTATATTTTATATATACCTATATTATAATTAATTGTAAAGAAAATAAAACTAAAAATTAGAAAATATTTAGAATTATAAAATTAAAAATCTAAAAAAATTATAAAAAATGCCAAAAAAATAAGTAATTAAAAACCCACAAAAATATTAACAATTCTTCGAAAAACCCAAAACACTCCTTGGCTTTTCTATCAATTGTTGTTATCTATCTCCCGTTCTCCCTATGTTCAACACCCTGCCATACTTGTCTTTATACATAGTTTATTGTAGGGTTATATTAAATTTCGACCCACACTTGCTTGCATTGCTTCATCTTTATATTGTCTGGGTTGATTGTTGATCGACCTCATACCTAGTGAGCGGTCGCCTCAGCGACAATATATCTTCTCTCTCTGTAAGGATATTATTTTAGACCCTCGCAGGATCTTTGTCATCACCTATACTCCATGCATGTAGTGGTCAGGTGAATATGAAGACATGGTTAACTAATCGTAGGACGCATGCCATTTACAATATAAATGCAGAGTTTAAGTGTACTTTGAAATCCATGATATATATAAGTAACTTAAAATAAAAATATAGAGAGTTAAACTTGAAGATAATTATTTATCTTGAATGTGGTATAATCAGGTGAGATGTAGAATATTATTATAGAAATTAAATAAATAACAAAATTTATAAGTATAGTATACCTATACATTGGAAATGTTTATTTTTAAATTAATCTTTTTACACAAATGGGTAATTTTTTAATAATTTAAGATGGTAATTAATGATTTTGAAAACAATTTATCTTAAGGTATTTACATTATAGATAAATAGGAGAAACTAAAAACGTATGCATTTCGTACTTATAAACAAATTTTTGCAGTTATTTGAGCATCTTATTGTGCATTTTAATTTTTAGATGTTATTTAAAAATTAAAAATAAATACAACCTAAGAAAAAAATATAAATATACAAAAGCATCAATAAAATAACAAGAAAGCAATTGTAAATACTATGACACACATGCCTAAGGATCCAAAACCAATTTTTTGCATATTTGCTTTGATTTTAATTAAGCAATTGTTCATTCAGAAGGTGATTTCTTAATCAGAGGGGAGTTTAGTTAATCAGGAGTTCATATGGAGTAGATATTCAGTCTAACAGTTGAACTTTTAAATTTCAGAGGCATTTGTTCACTGTGAATTATGATATGTATTTTTATATTATTCTTTGTATTTTAGTATATAAATTTCAAGAAGAAACAAGTTAATATATGTTAGTATGTTTTCTATGGAACTATGGGAGTATGCACATATTTATATATTTGACGGCCTTTCTATTTTTCATCCTAATGTTTGATGGATTTGATGAGTATTTACATGTTTTTACTTTGGATTTAGCCAAAATGAAAGAATAAATGTGATGAATTCGATATTCATCACACCTTGCACGCATGATGCTGAACTTTTGCTATCGAGTCATTCCAAGGACCTATAACCTATACTTCATCATTTTCTTTTATTGCTTTTGTTTTATTGGCTTGTTCGAATACTAGAGACATTCATGGACTTCATTTTTAGTTGTGATTCTGGGGGTTGATTGCTTTCAGCCCTGAGAATTATTTGAGATCATTTTTTTCATAAAAAAATCAGATTTGTCAAGATTTGAGAACCCACTTAATGGTCTAGTGGTAGTATAGTGTGTCTACCACACAAAAGACCAGGGTTCAAATCCCGCTCTTGCAGGGGTTGTGTTAGGTAGTCGATGGCCAGCGTAAAAAATAGTTGAATCTTTCAACGTGGATTTGAGCAAGAATCCATGTCGCCGACCCTACTTATAGTGGGAGAAGGCTTAGCACATTTATTTTTCTATTATTTTCTATTTTTTACGTAATAAACTGTGGTTTGACCAATTCATCATCAAACTTGTATAGTAGGAAGCCTTTACACTAGTAGATGACATAAAAACTCTTTTTTTAATATCATTTTGTATCCAAACCTAATTTTTCTTTACAAACAACCCAATAAAAGTAGTTTTCAAAGGAAGAAAATGCTTATGTACCTAATATATAGCATATGTACTGTAATTTGGTTTCAGCAATTATGTTTTAAAGATAAACAACTATAAAAAGAGGAAAATGAGACCAAGGTTGTTTAAAAACATAAAAAAATCAAAAAAATTAGGAAAAAAGAGTAAATTACAAGGAAGTCCCTAAACAATTAACACGATATCAGTGTGCTCCCCAAACTTACTAATGTAATGATTGAGGTCCCAAACTTCTTTAGCAGTAACAATGTGATCCCCTTCTGTTCCTACATGGATAAATTTCGTTTTAAAATGGTTCAGAAGATAAAAATACCCTTCCTAGAAACCATCTAGGCCTACTGGTTCTAATTGGCCGCAACACTAGATCAGATAGTTGGTAGTGGGTTGGTCATGATATCAACATATGGCTATGAGTTCCATTCGACGGTGGCGATGAGGGCATCTTGCAGATCCGCGGCCACTACTTCTCCTCCTCAACCAAGCTCTGCTTTGGATGGATGTAGGGAGAGATTCCGGGGGTAGTTTGGGCTCAACTCCATCGCATGTCTGATGGCTCTAGAGCTTTCGCGTTCAACGGTGGACATCGAAGAGAACTGTCGAGCGTCTTGAAGGTGTAGGCCCAAGCCACCATAGAGAAATGGACAATATCTGATGTCGTTGGACTCAACCTGGGCATCAATTGATGATAAGATGTTAGGGGCTACTGCTTGTGACAAGGTCTGGTGCTACGTCCTTTCCGACTATGGATGGCTATGAGAATGGTTCTTCGGTCAATGGATCTAGTGTGAAGTTCCTTGGCTAGAGGGGTAGCTGAACTGTTCGCGAGGCTCAGAAGATCAACCTCTGATGCTATGTTGGTTTACTGTTGGGCAAATTGCTGGATTTCTTTTGTATTTCGAACCTCTATATCTTTTAGAACCACATGGACTATTTTAGAGGAAGAACGTGTGTTTAATTTTAAACAAATATCTTTTTCAAGTTTTGTTTTCAATCTACGCAATTTCTAATTTGCGCACAAGTACCTAACCTAATAATGATCTCAGAAATAAAACTCATTAAATCCAGATGAACAAACAGCTTTCCTCTTTTGCATCCATATTCATATAGCCATTTTTAGCATTAAACGAGTCTCCTCGATAATGTTGGGTACAACCAACGAGACCATAGGAACTCGTTGGCGCTTAATATCTTGATGGGAGAAAAACAACTCTCTTTTGGCTCCTTATTAATGGGCAGTCTGTATATATAAAGGGTGGTATCTTTAGCCTTTGCACATAAAACACACAACAAGAAGCATCAAAAATCTTTATGTCCTCCACCTCCATCCGCTATCCACTACTTGTGTGCTTGTTGCGAATTCGCATAGGCAGATTTTTGTGCTTTACTTTTCTATGACGACAAGGGCAAGCAGACGTTCGACGCTGCTCTCTTGCTAGCATCGGGAGGCAGCAACCTGCTAGGGTTGATTGAATCTGGGAGCCAGACCCCCATCAAGCTCGTGCACAAGAGCAACGGAATCTATCCTCATGACAGCGTCTTTCGACGCGCCTCCATTTCCCATACTTTCTCTTTCAAACTAAGATTTCTTTGTTCTTATTTTGGTCATAATTGCTTGTCAATCTTAAAACAAAATATACTTACAAACAATGCTAGAAAACTATAGTAGTTTTTCCAACATTGTGAAGATAGATGCGCAAGTTTTCTATCTACTGTTTGATTTCGTCTTTGTTAATTAAACCTCTTCTAAAATGGATCCTAGAGAAATGATGACTTCGGAAGATATTTCTAGTCGTAGACCTGAAAAAATCGTAGGCTTATATTTCCGTAGATGGCAATAAAAAAATGAGGTTTTTCTTTAGGATTAGTATCTGTTATAACTCCTCCTGAAGAACTCTAAACTCCTGTCACCTATGTAGATCATGTTAACTCTGCCCTATTCATAATAGGTTCTACTTACAATGATCCACTCTCTTCTCCTACCTCGCCTCATCCAAAAAATAACTAAAGAAATAAATTATCTTTGTCATGGTAGGATTCTCTCTGGTTTATCCGACGAGCTTTATGACTTATACCATATGCACCCTATCACTCTCGAACTTTGGAAAGCTTCAAATAATAAGTTTGGTATGGAAGATGTGGGGTTAGAACGATATGCATTTATCCAATGGCTTGACTATAAGATGGTAGAAAATAAGCCTGTCTCCGTACCAGTTCTCGAATATCAAAATCTTATCTCTAAGTCTATTACTAGTTGCTATATGCTCGAGGAGAATGTGCAAGTAGCAGCTCTAATCGAAAAACTCCCTTCTTATTGGAAAGATTTCGCTAAATTTCTCCATCATAGACAAGAGAAGATGAACATATCTTCTCTCATAAAGTCTCTTCAAATTGAAGATCATCACAAAGCAAAAGACTCCAAGTACAACCCTCCTATCAATCTGGTAGACCATGTCAAGTTCAAAAAGAAACCCCATAAATTCCACCCCAAAATCCAAACAACCTTTCAAGAAAGGCAGTCAACCTGATCAGAATAGTAACACCAATTCTAGGAGCCAACACATCTGCTATACGTGTGGCAATCCCGGCCACCTTGCAAACGTATGCAAGAACCGCAAGGGACAAAAGAAGCAAGCTCTAAGAATGATGAAGTCAATATGATTTCTGTGGGGGCTGGTGCTTCTAAAAGATTAGAAACCAACTCTACTATTCCCAATATTAGTTATGCCTTCCATGATAATTGGTGTTTGGATTCTGGAGCCGTATCTCACATATGTTATGATAGCTCTTCTTTTTCCACCTATCTGGTTGATAGTAGTCGTGTCATCTCCTGGGGTGATGATGTCTCCGTGAAACACAACGTAGGCTTCAGACGTGTGGATTTTAGCTCACATCAAGGAAAGTCTTAAATCTACATGGTGTCTTACTTGTTCCCGAATTTAAGAAGAACCTTATTAGTGAAATCCTAGTTATGTCTTCCGGTTACTCCTTATTAAGGCAGGTAAATAAAGTTGTAATCTCTCATTCTGGATCTTTTATAGGTGTTGGCTATACTTGTAATGGTCTTATCAAGTTTAGTGTTGAGTCTTGTAATGCTTCTTCACATATTAATGAGAATTGTATTAGAAATTTTTCTGCTATCGTGTCATCTGATCTTTGGCATGCACGCTTAGGACACGTGAACAAAAATATAATGAAGCGTATGGTTCACATGGACTTAATTCCCAAAACTAACATGACGAATAATGAAAGATGTCAAATTTGTGTGCAAGCTAAATTACCTAGAAACCATTTAGATCAACAGAAAGAAACTCTATACTACTTGAACTTGTCCATACTGATGCATGTGACCTAAACCATGTTCTCATTCGTGATAACATGCGCTACTTTATGACCTTTATAGATGATATTTCAAAGTATTGTTATGTTTACTTGCTAAGATCTAAAGATGAGCAAATAGAAAAATTTAAAGTCTACAAAATCCAAGTAGAAAATCAGACCGATAAGAACATAAAAAGGACTAGATCCGATAGAGGGGGTGAGTATACCTCAAAAGAACTAAACCAGTTCTGTAAGGAACATGGCCTTATACATGAAACCACTGGCCCTTATAACCTCCAGTTGGATGGAGTGGCTGAAAGGAAGAATAAAACAATTATCGATATAGTCAACGCCATGTTAGCTGAATATGGTCTTAACTAACGGTTGTGGGAGGAGGCTCTCTTAACTGCAAACTATATGCTTAATTGTATCCCTTTTAAACACATTGATAAAACTCCTCATGAACTTTGGTTCAACAGGAGACTTGTTTTAAAGTACTTCAAAGTTTGGGGTGCTTGTTCAATGTTAAGATTCCTGAAAATAAGAAGAGGAAGTTAAGTCCTAAGACTGTAGACTCTGTTTTTATAGGATATGTAGAAAACAGTAATATCAATAGATTTCTAGCTATAAAATCTGTTATCCAATAATTTAGGATCAATTATATACTAGAGATTAGACCCGTAGATGCAGTATATAATGAAAACATCTTTCCTCTCAAATCTTCTCTCCCTATACAAGTTGATGAAGGAACTTCAAAATATGAAATCCTTGAATCCCTTCAAGATATATCTCAAATCATTGAAGAAGCAGAATCCTTAAACTAAGAAATGGTTAAGCCCCTTAATGACCTAGGTCGAGGTAAAAGGACTGGAGTGGCTAAGCACTTTGATCCTGACTTATATACTCTCTTAGTAGAAGAATATCTCAAGACCTATGATGAAGTCCATAGATTATAGTTTCTGGAAGGAAGCAATTGATAATGAAAGAATCTATAATGAACAACCACCCTTGGATTCTAACCAATCTTCTTCAAGGGTACACGACTATTGGATGTAAGTGGTTTTCAGAAAGAAGTTATGGGCAGATGGTTCTATATATATGTTTAAGGATAGCTTGTAGCCAAAGGATATAAACATATAGAACGTGTTGATTACTTTGACACATATGCTCTTGTACAAAAATTACCTCTATCTGTGTTCTTGTCGCCTTAGCTGCAATTCATAATCTTGAAATTCATCAAATGGATGTCAAGATTACTTTCCTAAACAACGACATTGAGGAAGAGATTTATATAGATCAACTGGAATGGTTCGTAGTCTCTGGACAAGAACACAAGGTTTGCATATTAGTAAAATCTTTATATGGTTTGAAACAAGCACCTAAGCAATGGAATGATAAATTTGATAAAATTATTTTATCTGTTGGCTTCATTGCTAATGAATGTGATAGATGTATTTACTCCAAAATCTCTAAGAACGGTATCGCAATCATGTTTTTATATGTTGATAATATTTTAATCTTTGAATCAAACCTAGCTATTATTTCTGAGAATAAATCATTTCTTGATAAAAAACATTGATATCAAATATTTAGGAATAACCGATGTTATACTTGGCATAAAATTGAGTATATCTACTTCTATCTGCACTCTAAACCAGTCTCACTATGTAGAGAAGGTCTTACATAGGTTTGATATGTACCACAGTGTGCCTGTCAATACTCCATATGATCCTTACTTGTATCTTAAGGCACACACTAGTAATCCTGTGGATCAGTATACATATGCTCAAGTTATAGGAAGCTTAATGTATCTATCCAACAGTTCTAGACCTGACATAGCATATGCTATCAGTAAGTTAAAAGATACACTAGTTGTCCTAATGTTGACCATTGGAAGGCATTAGTCTGAGTTTTTAGAATCTTAAGGGTACTGTGGAATACAACCTTCAATACACTAGTTTCCAGTTATATTGTAAGGCTATACAGATGCAAATTGGACTGTAGACTATGATGAAACCAAGTCTACTGGTGGTTATGTGTTTCGTCTTGGTGGTGTTGTAGTTTTTTGGAAATCTTCCAAACAAACTGTTAGAGCAAGATCCACAATGGAGGCCAAGTTATAGCTTTGGATTTAGCTTGTTGTCAGGCATACTGGCTAAGAAATCTATTAATAGATCTACCTATCATTTCAAAACAGTTTCCTCCTATATCTATTCATTGTGATAGTAGATCTGCCATATATAAAGCTGATGAATCTACGTTTCATCATCTTTATTCTATCATTTTGGCCTTAAAAACCCTAGTAAATGAGCGCAAATAGGCTTAATTTAGGCATTTTATCATCCATGCATTTGTGTACAAAATATGTATAAAATACAGTTTTTAAAGCCAAAATTATAGAATAAAGAAAAGAAAAGAAAAGAAAAGAAAAGAAAAGGAATAAAATATTGTAAATACTTTATGACCCGAAACCCCGAGACCTAGACATCTCGATGAATAGGTCGACAAGGAATAAAGTAGGGGTAGATAAGGGCTAGATGCAATAAAAATACATATTCATTTTATTCACTCTTTATTCATTTTTGGACCTATGTTTGGTTCCACTTTTTATACCTCAAATAAAGAAAATTTGTACATGAAAGTTGTAGATAATGAAGTAAATAAAAATACAAAATTGATTTTACTTAAAAATATTGTACAGATAAAAATTTATGGTCTGAATAAAAATTCTAGAATCCCAACTTCCCATACCTGTATCTCCCAAATAAAAACTCGAAACGTGTCAAACTCACTTTTTTTGTATATAATTTAAAATAAGGTATTTAATGGCGGTGGTTTCGCATTTGGCGGAGCTACGATTTGAAAGTTGATTTTTGGACCCCTATTGTATACTTGTACATATTAAAATATTTATTTTATTATTTATTCATTATTTTTATAATTTTATATTTTTATAATTTCATAAATATTATTTATAATATATTTATATATTAAAATCAGAATAAAAACACAAAGAAGATACAAAAATAAAATGTTTGTATATTACACATAGGTATAATACATGTACATATATCTATATAAATACTACTTCTATTTATTTAAATGTACAAAATACTTCAGAAAAATAAAATAAAAATATATTTAAGTGTATAAAAATACTTTATAAATTTATAAAATAATAAACAAAAATAAATAAATTAAACATACAAAATAAAAATAAATCATTAAAATATATAGATATATATACCTATACAAGCTTTAAAAGGTAACTTATAATTTTATACCTCTGAAAAATAAATAAAAATCATCATAAAATAATTTATAAAATAATGAACATTTTTTATTTTATAACCTAAAATTAATAAAATCATTTAATATTTTTTATTGTTTTTTAATCTTTTTCAGGATGCTTTTTCCTTGTTGGTCCACATGGACCAACTGGGTGGCTTTGGGCATTGACCTTTGGTCAACTTCCTGGTCCAAGCTCCTGTAGCTCTGACAGACCTGGTTTTTTGTCCGTTTTGGCGGATTTTTCTAGGTCGCCCCTTTCATCCTTTCATGATGCAACCTTCACGACTTTTGATCCTAGTGTATCCATTATACACGCCCTATGCTAATATCGGGGATTGGACTGCTGATTCGCCCGATATTCCTCGTTCTTTGAGCCCCTGCGCCACTCGTTCAAAACCGCACCCCATCGCCTCCATTGATCTGGGAACCCTTCTTCGACCTAGCTTGGAGTTGTGTCGCCGTGCTCCGGACTGGAGGTGTGACAGACCTCCTCCAGCACTTGCACGGAGCTCAAGCGAGGGCCGTGGAGGCGTCTCCACCCCCATCTCCAGCCTTTGGTCGTGAGGTCCATCTCACCCATTCGTGGCTTAAGGTTCGCCTTTTTCTTCATTTTTCTTGCTTTCTTTGACCCCCTCGTAGTTGTAGGATCTAATCTCCCTCTTATTTCTTGTGTTTTCCCGCTCGATCTTCCCGTCGATCACCTCGTCGGGGTTTGCTCCGGCGAGTCCTCACCCCGCAGCTTCCACCCTTGTTTTGCTATCTAGAGGAGCGCGACAATTTGCCCGTGCTCCTCGTCATCCTTTTTCCTGCAGGTGGTTGCACATACGGCTCGCCTGGGGTGATTTTGTGACGACCCGGAGGCACCCGGGCGCGCCTACTCCTCCGCCCCTCGCGGGTGAGCTCCAGTGCCCCTCCGGCTGTCTTGGCGCCCTTGGACGACTCAGGACTCCTCCAGGAAGAAGCTCGGCGTTTTTGGGACTTCACTGAATGTCGGAGGGGAGCGGATAGGCCGGAGGAAGCTTGCCTTGGCCTGCGAGCACCCCAGTTCTTCCATCGCCCTCTGCCGCCGTCGGATCACCGCCTGTTCTTGACGATACGCCAGCATCCGTTGGATCAAAGCCTTCCTCAATCGTCGATCATCCTTTCAACATCTAATCTCGGCCGTTGCAGGTGAAGCGGCATCGTGGCGTCTGGCGTCACCACGTGGCATTAGTGAAACATTCAGAGCCGTCGGATCCTAGGCCTTGGGGATTTTGCAAGGTCCACCCCGCCAGTTTTTGTATTTAGATATTAACGTTAAAACTTTCATAGGCAGTGTTAAACTTTTATGGAATTTGCGTAACAACCCCTGGACGTTTGTATTTTGACCCATGTCAGGTCGCGTGCTTTCGTGCACGTGACTTGGCAATTTTGCAGTTCTACCCCAGGGATTTTGCTTGTTTATGTTTAGTGCATAAAGTTTTTATTCCAGTTATAATTTTTGAGGAAGTTTACACGCAAGCCCATTAGTTTTTTGCTTAATTAGATTTATACCCCTTGCCTGTGTGTATTTTCTTACTGTTTTCCCTATTTATTGCATGCATCTATAAAATGATAAAAAAATCCACAAAAATCATCATAACTCCTGTTTCATTACATTATCATGACATTTTTTATTTTTCATATCTATTGCATTTTAATATTTATAAAAATTCAAAAACATGCATTTTCAACACTGTTTGCATTATAAAATCCATAAAAATTATAAAATCACCACAGAAAATTCCCAAAAAATATAGTTTACTTATTTTTAATGTGTTTTTACTTCAGTACAAAAATCACAAAAAATACAAAACAAAACTCCTAAAAATTAGAAAAGCCCAAAAACCTTCATAAAAATCTTAAAAATTCCACAAAAATCCTAAAAATACAATTTCACTTTCTAAATTTTCTCTGATTTATTACCTTTGATTTAAAATTAACTTGAGGAATTTTGGGTACTGTTTGATATTTTTCCTCCTCATTTTAATTTCAGCCAGCAACCTAGTTCACTGTTTTCTAGTATTTTTACCTTTAAAAATACCAAAAAATTAGAAAAAAAACTAGAAAAATCGCAAAAACATTAGAAAATATAAAAAACCTAAAAACATTTTATTTCCCGATTTTTTCCTTATTTTTACCTATTTTCATTAATCCATTGTCTATCTCTTTCTTACTTTGTATATATCTTCTATTTAAAGAAAAGGAAAATATAAAAAATATAAAATATAAAAAGAAAATACAAAATCAGAAATTAAAAACCAAAATATAAAAATATAAAATTCAAAAAATAGATCAAAAATATAAAATTAAAAACCCACAAAAAATAGCATAGATAGACACCTTATCACAGTCACACATTTTGTGCATTTTTGCCCCGTTCTACCTGTCTGCTCCCTGTGTTCGACCTCTACACATACTCGCACCTATACACATCTTTGTTGTAGAGTTATAATAAATTTTAACTCCGCACCACTTTTCATTGCTTGATTTCTATTGTGGGTTAATTGTTGATTGTAGTCCAGATTTCTGAGTGGTCGGTTCAGCGACTGAGTTCCCGCCTTGTGTGGAACTTAAGACTCTCAAATTTGGTAACATCAAAAGCCAAATAATCTAAGGGTAACACTGGAAAATGTTTTGTGAGATTGAGGTATGAAGAGGTGAGAGACTTCATTACCCAACGTGTAATATCTCTACAATTGTGAAACCTGTAGAGAATATTATTGATCCTTCCGCAAAGTGTCTGGCTACAAAGCTAGTACTCCATGCGTCGAGGGGGATGTGTCTTTTTCCCATTAGTTGAATACCATAGTGGTAACCTAACCAATCCAAAACTGAAGATCCCATGAGGAATGGTTCAAAGGGACAACTAAGTTGTGCCAGTGTTCGATGGAAGCACAAACTTAGGAGTTTTACTCCTGACCTATCCCTATGGCGCGTAGTGATTCTGTGGTGTCTTGGTAGAGGAAGAGTTTTGCTATGAATGGAGTCAAGTCATATATAGCAGGGTGTAGGACTGGGCAGTACACCCATGGAGATTTCTACCATGTGAGTGTAACCCTAGGCCAGGGATTATGTGAGTTGGGTATTCTCACTAGAGCACTCATGAAACAAATTCTTATGAAACCCGTAACGCGCACACCGATATGAACATCCTTGTACCCTCATCTATGTTTGCATGATTTATTGAAATTTGAATCAGAGAATATGGTTCAAGACATGGTTCATCACATCTCTCCAGGTGTAGATGAATCATTGCTAGGCAAGGTTCAAAGACACAAACCACCTATGCTGATAGATATAGTTCGGTCGTGTTTAATTTTAGTTTAATCCTTTCTTTATTTTTTTCCTTTTTATCATTCTTTAATTTTTCTTTTTTATTCTTTAAAGGGTTTATGAAATATGTGGGGGAATGTTGGATTTCTTTTGTATTTCAAACATCTCTACCTCTTTAGTACTACATGGTCTATTTTAGTGGATTAATTTTTAACAAATAACTTTTTTCAACTTTTATTTTAAGTCTACGCAATTTCTAATTTGCGCACAAGTACCTAACCCAATAATGATCTCAGAAATGAGACTCATTAAATCCAGTTGAACAAACACCTTCCCTCTTTTGTATCCAGGTTCATATAGTCATTTTTGGCATTAAACGAGTCTCCTCAGTTATGTTGGGTGCAACCAACGAGACTATAGGAGTCACTTAATATCTTGATGGGAGAAAAACATCTCTCTTTTGTCTCCTTATTAATGGCCAGTCCATCTATATAAATGACCGTACCTTTAGCCTTCGAACATGCAACACACAACAAGAAGCATCAACAATCTTTCTGTTCTCCACCTCCATATGTTATCCATTGCTTGTTTGTTCATTGTGAATTCGTGTAGGCGGATTTTTGTGCTTCGCTTTTCTACGATGACAAGTGCCAACAGATGTTCGATGCTGCTCTCTTGCTAGCATCGGGACACAACAACAAGCTGGGGGTGATTGAATATGAGAGCCAGGCCACCGTCAAGCTCGCGCATAGGGGCGCCAGAATCTATCTTCATGATAACGTCTTTCATTGTGCCTCCATTTCCCAGGCTGGCTCTTTCAAACTAAGATCTTTTGTTCTTATTTTGGTCATATTTTCTTGCCAAACTTAAAACAAAATATCCTTACAAACGGTGCTAGAAAACTACAGTAGTTTTTCCAATACAAATGACGTGCTCCTTATATGTAGAAGAAGTGATGTCTTCGTGGGTGATGAAGGTTGCTCAATGCATAATTGTTAGTCTGTTGGAGTTGAAGGATATGGGGAATCCTTAAGCGCATCACGGAAGTGTGTTGATCGCATCTCATGCGATCGGGGCGACTAGTCGCACTAGTCGCTAGATGCAACGGAAATTAAAAATTTTAAATCAGGTGATGAAACCACATGATCGCAAGAACATTTCTTGGATCGTTTCATAAAACCACAAAGTATTAGAAATACCTCTTGAAGCGTGGTTGCAATCACAATATTTCTAAAGCAAGAGATCCTCCTGACTCAAGTCCGATCTACGAAGATGGTACTTGCGGGCGCAATGATGAGACGCGTTCCTCCCGCAATCCTCGATGAAGATCCAAGCCTTGAATCTCCTAATTTCGTCCAATGAAATCCGTCGATGGAGATTCACGAGCAATCGAAGCGACAACACAACGACGTGGAGACGATTGCTTGTTCCCTCAAAGCACAAGGTGGACGACCACCTTAGAGAGAGAGAGAGTAGTCGAGAATGAGAGAGAGAGAGAGTAGGCGTGTATTCTTGATGTACACCAAAGGGCTAGGGTTGCCCTCTTTATATACTAGTTTGGGAGCCTATGGATCACAATCCATGGCATATAAAATCAACGGTTGGATTGATTTAAATTTATGATCAACGTCCATGATCATTGTTGTTCTCAACAACAATTTATTAATTTAAATTAAATCAAATATATGTTGCATTATTATCAACATAATTTAATTTAATAAAATTAATTTTCACAAGATAATAAGGTAATAATAAAAAGAGGATAATAAAACACCCCCAAAAATATGAGGCGCCACCTATTTTGGTGATGTATAATCTTCCTTTTTATTTTATCCCATTATCTCTTAATAATTTGCAATAAAAATTATTGCAAAAATATCCACCAAATTAATTCCAAATTAATTTGTGAACATGTCGATCATGCCATTGAAAAATATGTGAATAATATTCACAACCCAAACTAAATTGTAAATTACATTTACAATTAATTGCTTAATGTGAATCTAATTCACATTAACAATTAACAAATGCTATTTACAAAGTTGCTCTCTCTCTAATATATTATAAATCATATCTATAATATACACACAGATATTATGGATAGCACTATCCACGATCTGCATTTTCTTGATAACTAAATCTCATTTAATTATCTTGGATAATCATTCTCACAATATGAATCTTATTCATATTATACTTGATAATTAAATCTCATTTAATCATCAACATCTTGTTGCTTGGATACAAAATTCATCATAGGAATTATTCTTGAACTCCTTCAAGAATAATGTGCTTTCTCCGCAGATACTTGGAGATAAGGACAGGGCGATTGTATTTTTCCATGTATAGTGACTTGGATGTTGAGATCTCATCTCAAATCCAGATCTCACGGACCTCCCATAGATGCTTGATTCAATCAAGTCCGTATACTTAATCTTCTCATTGCATCTGAATCCCATTCAGATCAATGTCCAACACTTGTACTAAGATCAAGTTACTTCTCTATTAAGAGGAGTCACTAAAATCCAGACATGTTTCATCACTCCCTCGGAATGGAAGCGTCATGGTTATACAATCATTTATGATCACATCACCTTAAGGTATTCCCAATACCTGCACATCCTGCATACTGGAAGACCTATGATCAACCTGAAGATGAAGATCAATTTTACATTGTCTTCTTCAGGGTTCGATCACCAAGTTTCTCAATCTTGGTCATTGGGAATTGGTATCGATCATATGCTTTCCCAAAGCATATAACATACCTTCAAATTCTTATCATGCTTCCAAAGCACGACGACCATGCATGGAATTTGATCGATCCCAATATCTCATGAGTGAGCTCATGTCTTCCGGTTCATAAGTGATCCTGTATGATCCCTTTAAGAGATTGTATTACTCTTATACCCTTACATGCACACCAGCTCGCCGTTGTATGGACCTTGGTTAGGTCATCAACCTATTGGTCTGCCAAATGTACACACTCAGACATATAGTAACGCATCGTCTCTGGTCAGAGGATGTGTGTCTATGCTGTGACAGCATGCAACATAGGACTTAGGTTATCTCGATCTCGCTAAGTCAACCCTTTGACCTAACTAATCTAACACCTCCGAATCACTATTCCCATGCAGAGGACCTGCATCAAGAGGTCGGTCAGATATCAGCCTATGTGAGAAAGGATTGCCATCTCCTACTCAGGCTGGAGATCATCACTTAACAATCATTTGACGGTGCTTGATGAGTCTTCAATCTAACCCTTTAGATATTCATCCAAGCACTATGATTCAATTATTGAATCAACAATTGTATGATTATTGAGATGGCCATGATACATAACCCTAATTGTACTAAGGGACCTATTATGCAAATTATTTATTCTTCATTTCAGATCAAGGAATGATATGCGCAATAATATTTATTGCATAATGGCTCGCCGTGGGCTCGCATGTCCAACAGGAGTCCCACATTAGTTAATCTCAACACTATCATTTGGTACCTGCAAAGGTATAGAGTATAGATCGAGCATGAATCTCAACTCAATGGTAAATCGAAGATGGAATATGAGTGAGGTCATGTCCTTCTTCCTCTGTAAGGAAGAAAATGGAGTCAGGGCAAAGATTTTCTGACGGAGGGAAAGATTGAAGTCATAAATGAATTTGGGAAATATGGCTTCAGATCCATGGAACGGGTCTCAGATCTAAGAACAAGAGGGGAAACCGAGAAGAGCATAGTAGTAGAAGAAGGAGAGGAAGAAGGGAAAAAGATAGGAGCTTCGCCTTGAGTGGGTGGAGGTTGGTGCATGAGGAAGTAACTCGTTGCTCCAGACTTTGCTCAACATCCGGACTCAACGGAGCTCGACAACTATGACAGATGCAACTGCACCAGAGGGTCACGTCGTGCACCTTCTGGATCTCATCAGAGGGGTGGGGGTCTTCGCTCGACCATTGGCACACCTCATTTGTCACCTAGGGTGATGGAATCTCTCTCCCTTCCTCTCTATGAATGTTAGATACGTCAAGGAGCAAGCTTGGGAGTGTCGATAATGGATATGTCAAATCTTAGATGGGTCTCCGGTGAAATACAACTACAAGAAGGGGTTGTTGTTGAATGTCGCTCGATCCAATGGCTCGGATCTGGTCCTGTTGAGTGTTGATATACATGTTCTTCTCTCTTGCCTAAATCCAGAGCATGGCTAGAAGGTGGGGTTTGCATGCAAGATGGCTCTCTTATTGCTGCAGGTGATGCTCACAAAAGATAGAGCTCTTCGAGTTCTCTGTGAAGAATGTTATGTAGGCTCGGAGTGTTGCGAAGCAACACACTTGATGTTGACAGTGAAGATGAAGCTTCATGGTTCTCTAGCGATTGAGCTCGAGGAGGAACCATGAGTTTCCTTGGAGACGACCTGCAGAGAAAATTGGAAGGGTATTTTCATCCGTTAAACTTTTTTTTAAATGTCATTTGTTTTATTTGATGGTGAATGAACGGAAGGGGACCACATTGTGACCACTAGAGAAATTTGAGACCTTAATCAGTACATTAGTAAGTTTGAGGACGACATTGATATCGTACACATAGTTTTGTGGACTTCCTTGAATTTACTCTTAAAAAAACTTAAAAAACGATAAAAATCTAAAATAAGTATTCAATCTCTATCTTTTTACATATATTTTCCATATAAAATATTGATATAATTAAATCGTACATATAGTATTGTACTTTACAATACATGCTTTCTACACTTTATAACAATAACAATAACATGTTTTAAAAAGACATTGCAAAAATCAAAATGAAATTTACAAAAAAAATACTAAAAATAAGGATCAAATAAATTTCCAAAAAATAGGAATACACATAAATCCTAAAAACATTCAAAAATAATAAAAACACAATCTAATTATAGCCTAATCGTCAAAATGATACCCATGGATCTTCATTCCTATATAGCATCTTTTGGCACTCTTGCACATGACCACACCGCTTCACTTTTAAGCTTAAAAGCCCGAGTTTGTCAAACTCTTGATTTCAACCGATTCTAAGGACTATGGACGAAAACGAAGTGATTTTATACGTAAAACTATTATGTTTACATGTTTTTTAACACTTTCCATTAAATTTCCATTACATATCAAATGTTAACTCATAAGGACTACAAATCCCGATGCAAACACGTGTGAAAAAAATAAAAAGTGAAACAAAATACCTACATGCATGTATATACATGTCAACATCTATATACATATGTTAAAGCTGGGTTTCACACATCATTTAACCACATTTGGACACGCAGCCTCTCCTACGATCTCCACTCCTAAATCTGCTACCTTTCTCACTCTGTCCATTCGATTATCTCTCTCTCTCTTCTTTCCCCAAACTGTTTATTCACTTTCCTCTCTCTCTCTCTCTCCTGTCCTCTCTCCCACGTCTCTTCTATTTCCTCATTCTCTCTCCTGCCTTTTCTCTCCCACAACTCTTCTCTTTCCTCTCTTCTCTTTATCTCTCTCTTCTCTTTCCTCTCTTCTCTTTATCTCCCTCTCTCTTTCTAAAATTATAAATACAAAATCTCATAAACGAATAAGAAGTAAATTAAAAGAAATTTATTTATAACTTAATAAATTTGTATTAATTTAATTTTATATTATAAAATTCTAATAAAAATATACCAAATTATCTAATATTGTATTATATACAGTATTAATGTTTGTTTAAAAAATAAATATGATCTTATATTTTTAATAAATCAAAAGTTAATCATAAAATCGCATACAAGCTTTAAAAATACATAAAAATTCAATAAATTTTTTAAAATTCCACAAGATCTGACAAACATTAGCGTGGAAATTATGTTATTATTAAGTTTTTTTATTATGATGGTCTCGAAGCTCTATTTTTCAAAGAAATCCACTTAATCAGTAGGTGAAATTACAATATATTGTGAAATTAAATTTTAAAGCACCATCTTACCTTTTTTTTTATAAACTATTCTATATATTTAAGGGATGTTATTTCTTTAAGTATCGTAAATAATCATACATATTCATAAATAGAAGACAACCACATGAAAACATATAAATTGAAAATCTTAGATTTAATTTTTTATGTCCATTTTAGTTAATATTATATGTAGATATTGCTAAAATAAAAATAATATTGTAGATTGACTATTCTAAATCTATTTTCGAACAACAAGAAGAAATTGTTAATCACAATATGAGGGAAATTTGTGTTGAATTTCCAAAAGATATGGTTCTTCATAGAGATAATCCAACAATTATTCTCTTCTCAGCGATGATTGTACGAAACTTCAAAGGTATACTCTTTTTTTCTTTAACATAATAAATATTAATTTTATATTATCAACAAAAATTTTTCACACTAACTCTTATACAGAAATAACACTCATTTGTTTAATATTAGCCTCTGAGTTCTTCAAATATAGATATACCTAAGGTAGCATGGATTGGATGCATATGTATGATATTCCATTTGAAAAGTTTTTATACTAGATTATATTTTCACATATTCTATAATTTATTTTTCGATTTTTTCACATTTTTTGGGATTCAAACCGCTTTATAGTATGCTTGTTCATCCACTTCAAATATTAGATAATTCATCAATTAAGTATCCTTTTATATTATATGTAGAAACCAATAAACATTTTAAAATTATGAAATATATACATATAAATATATTTATCACAAAAATGTTACATCGATGGAAAGAATACAACTTCTCTTTTTTATTTTTTTCCTATGTTTTTTATTTATGATGTTTAACATTTGCTTCTGATTAAATCGGTTAAATTTTGGTATACATCAATTGCAAGGAAAACATACAAATAATTTATACAGATATATTTATTTTTACTTCTATTATTTAACTTACGATTTCTTATTAACTTATTCACATATTCGTTACAAGAAAACATCAGTTAAAATTTAAGTCAATATTAAATCGACTCCTCATAGCTATATAATTATATTAGTTTAATAAGATTTTCTTGCAGTATAATTTTAGTAATCCATTATTCCTTTATATTTCGGTGGTGGTTGTTATCTATAATTATCTTATATGAACTTATTCCGTCCATAGCATAAATACATAGCATTTAATTTTTTCCGCAAAAATATAAACTAAATCTTTTCATAACACGTAAACTTTTTTTTGTAATTTTTAATGTTTAAAATGGAATACGAAAACTTGGTATTTTTTTGAAATCACATCAACTTAATTTTTATTTTGCAGCGAATCACGTGTTACATCCTAGTATATATAAAAAAGAGAGCCCTCCCCATCCACATGTCATGTGAAAAACTCAATCATACCTTTCCCTGAATCCAGACAATACCATAAATCTCAACCCTTCATTAGGGTGGTGCATTAGGCTCTATTCACCTTAATCTTGGAAAGCATGGTCCGAGCTCGCCATTTTTCTCGAGCCTTGGTCGGGTCGATGCCCTGATTTTCGAACCAAACAAAAGCCCTGGTCCAGTCCAAGGCTTGTAGGGCCGAGCTCAGGTTTGGGCCAGGCTCAACCTAGCCCTCCCCCCGCCCCCAATCATCATCATCATCACCACCACCACCACCATAATTTTATCTATTAATAATACGTTGTTAACCATAGAATCTACCATTTATACTGGTCATTATTTTTTGGCACACATTCACTGGCATTTAGAGTTCTAGCATGATCTAAACACCTAGTGCCATAGACCTTGTGTTGGTATATCGTATACCAATTCTGCTTGGGCATTTGCTAGACGTGTTTGTTATACCGCATGTTTACGTGTCACATATTTTGGATCTTCTCACTAAAATGAATCCACTCATATATGTCCAACTGATCATTTTTAACCGAAAACAATATACACATTATACAACAAATACTAATATGAAAAACTTTCTGTACTGATAGAAAATGCAACTTATATATGAGCAAAGTTTTTAATCTGCAGTGTTGCGGCAGCTGTGGAAGGGACATCGACGGCGGGAAGGGGCTATGTCTTGTGCCGTTTGAAGGAAGGGGTGCCGGGGAGGGCTCATTGCAAGGAGGGCAAGTTGCCGGTCCACCACTGATGGTCTATTTGGTTACTGAGATGGGGTGGGTTGGACTAACCTCCTGTGAATGGTAGCTGTTTGGATGGTTATGAGGGTTGGAGATGATTGAAATAAGGAATGTGATGCGATGTCACATTTGTTTGCGATGGAATTCGAACCCAGAAATGGAAGGGGGGTAAATCGGGTTACTCCGAGATAATCCGATAACCAAACGAACCCTGAGTGATCGAGGGAAGGCGTCACGAGGATGAGAAATGACAAGGGTCAGTCGAGGAGGGGATAACGAGGATGGGAGAGAGGGTTGAGAGATCGAGGAGCAACCGCCAGGGAAGGGTTCGCGTGAATAGGGTCGTCGAGGGGTGGGGGGACGAGTGATTGACGTTGTCGGGGAGGGGCCCGAGGAGCGGTCACAATCAACGGGGAGGGGGTGGACTGGTGGCGATGAGGATGAGGCATTGGGCATTGGGCATTGGCGAGATTGAAAGAGAGGGAGGGGACTCGTTCATGATTCCAAATTAGAGTGCTTGATCCATGATAGCACATTGGAGGTCACGTGCCGGGTTTGAATTTTCTGGGCCAAATCGGATTCAGGCTGGGCCCTTCCGGAGATTGAAAATTCAGCAAAATCATGGCCCAAGCCCGGGCCACATGTACATCGGATCCAAGCTTCCGGGGGTTGGGTGAGGGTCAGCTCGGACCGGTCCCGACCCACCGCTTCACCCCACCCTTGATATGCTCCTTCCCGGACAGCGATTGTTGCACATCAACTTGCTCCCCCCGCCCTTTACCGTTCGTCCTCTTCCGCACTTAGATTCTTCCTGCGTCTTTTTGCCGCCAAACTCCTCAGTTGTCCACCGCTTCCCCCCTCTCCGCCGACGATGCTGAGCTCCTTCCCCGTCTCGATCGACCTCCTTCGGCCCTCCCTTCCCCTCCCCGGCGCGGCGAGGCCCCCGCGCGGCGTCGAGGGCTTCCCCCGCTGGCGCCTCCGCTGCTCGACGGTTGACGCCGCCGCGCCCATCAGTGTGGAGGTCTTCTCAGTGACCCAGTCGGGCGACTCCGACGTCGACTATCTCGGCGAGAGCACTAAGGGCGACCTCAACGTCAGGCGGGAGCACCTCGAGGCGTTCGGTGAGTCCTTTTAAACCGGAAGCTCCGGCTATCGATCGTAGCACGTCGACGATTCGCTCGTCCAATTTTTAGCATCTTTATTCACACTTCTTTTGATTGTCCCCTGTTGGATGGAAGTCGCCTAGCATCTTTTAGGTATTTGGCGCAGAATTTGTATTGGAACTTCGGGTCGAAGGAGCGAGGGAGGAGGAGAGAAAATAATGGATATGAAGGGAAGGGGGGATAAGACGACATGCTTGTTGTCCCCCATTCTCAACTGCTATCGTCCAACCGTATCCTTTTTCCGCTTTGCGATACATGATGACCGAGGCCAAGTTTGACTGGTTAATTTCATTAGTAGTTCACATGGTGATACGCAAGTACGACGGTTCCAATGATGATTGTGCACGTGTTTTGTGCATATCTCATCTTGGCAATTAACTTTGGATTATGGGTGCATTTCTGGATTGGTTGACTGCATCTTTTCTTGTAGCTAGTCATTCCTTACATTGGGACCGAATTTACCATCGGATGGTAAATATTGCGACAGGAACTTAGAGCAAGGAATTCTACTTTATCGAGAAGAAACAGTCACGATTGACGTATCATATTCACTCATTTGTATTTCAAAAACATAAGAGTGCCCCTACTGGCAATTAACAGGCCTACGTGTTGAAGGGATGTGCAATTAACAACGATGGTGATGAACTTTGTGGAGTGAGAGGGGAACTAAATTTGTGGAGTGAGAGAGGAATTAAAGTGTGGGACTGCTGGAGCTGTTTGATGGATGCAGTAGGGGTCACTGGAAAGGAGGAAGGGAGCTGGGGGCTGCTGGGAAGAGAGGGATGGCATGGGAAAAGGGAGAGGTTGCTGGAGAAGATGGAGGGATGGGGGAAGAGGGGAAGCTTGCTGGAGAAGGTAGATCGGGGTCGAGAGAGATGGAGAGTGGAGGAGAGGAGGCTGGACTGGGGAAAGAGAGGATAATGTTGAAGCTGGGGAAGAGAAGAAAAGGTTGGAGCTGGGGAAGAGAAGGCTGCTGTGAGAGAGGGGGGGGGGGGGGGGGAGGGAGGCGGGGAGGAGAGGAAGAGAAGAGAAGGGGAGAGGAGATATGCCCGTATGGATTTCCTTGGTTTCTCTGGGTCTTGCTTTTCTTGCTGCCTCTCTCCCTCCTTTTATAATATGGAAGGCTCCCCTACAAGACAAAAGAGGATGGGGCACTTACATGGAGCTGCACCATAGATTATAACAAAAAAAGTGGAATGTGCTGTTACATGGGGCTGCACTGTTCCTAAACTCAAAGAAAATAATAAAAAATAGAAATCTAACACACATGCCGTTTTAGAGCTTAACACATTACAATGAAACCCTTGTATTTGGGTGTTTATTGTTGAAGTGACCTTTAACTCATCCTCGGTTGCATCAATTCCCCTTGTTGAGAAGAATCTTGCTCTGACAAGATGACATTGTAGTAGCTTTGCAAAAGATCCGAACATAGCCCTTTCAGCTCTTTTTCTTCGATCCATGAGCTGTCTTCCAGGCAACGTTCCATCCATCGAACCAGAAAACGTCGGATCACCCCGCAATGTGTTGGTAATTTGCGGACGTCGAGAACATCTTCAATGGTGTCTGGAGTTACTATTGCTGCAGACATTGTTGATGATGGTTTCATCTGCAGAAGCTCTAGTATAGTCGCATCTCTATCAGCATATGATATTGATGAAGTGCTGATCTCTGAAGGGAGGTCTAACCCTCCATTGCATAAGCATTTGGACCCATCTTCTTGATGATTCTGAAATGATCAATTTTATCTGGGCTTAATTTGCGGTGGGTTCGCTCGATAAAACGCTCTTCCTGAAAATGGGCCATAATCGAATTTCCTTCCATAAATCCCATCTTTCTCATGTGGGTATTAGCTTGTTTTGGGTATGTGGTTGCTGTAACTTGTGATTTATTGTAGATTTTGTGGTGAAGTTGACGGGTAGGATCAATCATACGGTTAACAATTGCACCTGCCCACCCGGATTAAACTACGGAGACTTGATTAAGGACACAAGGAACTGGAAATTTGTAAAAACGTTCAAAAGGAAACTTCTCAATGGATATTGAAGGGTGATTCATGTCTTATCCATCATGTCAGCATTCTTCATCCCTTCATGGTTTGTACCTATGCCAGTCAAGAGTGTCTCATCTACAAGTGATGCACTTCCATATGTGCGATGCGACAACATACATCATCTTCATATATCGGGGTAAGGGAAAATTTAGTGAGACGTTGATGTTGATATGGTATTTGGGTCCCTCTATTAAATCAAACCACTTTCTGGCATTGACCATCAGTTGTGTCTACGCCCCTAATTCGTCGATTGTCTCTTGGACTATAATTTTTTTTATACTCCTTCCACTGGAGAATAGAGAGCCAAGACGGTCATTGGAAGTACATAGGGTGTGGGAGGTGCTTTTCTGTATCCGAGCATTACCCCTCCCATTTTCAAGTGCTAGTATGAACAACAACAACAACAACAACAAAGCCTTTTCCCACAATTAAGTAGGGAAGTGCTAGTATGAACATTGGAACAAAATCCATTGGTGCACTATTTTCTCCTTCAAGGTCGTTGAGCTCAATTAATGGGAAAGATCCACTAGTGATTGCATCAATCTTTCTAGTCATAATCTTTTGTGTCATTTGGACACTCAGTCAACATTTCGGGTTCAACCTCACAAGTGGGGGTGGTCTCATCATTTGGCTCATCATGCAGTAAGTGTGTGTTTTTTGTGTGTGGATCAGGACACTCTGTTGCCATATGGCTATTTTACATGTACCTGAAGCATGGGTCATATCCCATGGTAGGCTGAGCGCCAAGGATTCCTGATCTAGCATGATTGAATCGGGGTTGGGTGAGGGCATCTATAGGAGTGGTGCGAGATCTCGAAGCGATTGTTTTGATGGTTGACTGTGAACCAATCTTAGTTAGTCCAGTGGATGTGTTTAGCATGGTGGTTGGGACATTAGAGGTGATTGTGGGTGTTGAGTGTGGAGTGATGTTTTTAGTTGAGTCAGTCTCAATTCGAGTAGCTCTATCGTGGGCCGCATCCATTGTACGGTCGTCTCACATGTATAGTTTGACTGAGTTAGCTATTCACGATCCTTGTGTGGGTTGAGAGTCACTTTCATTTGGGTTGTTCCGAGCTACCGAGATATGGAATTCTTTGATGTATTTCTCAATGGTACATGCCCCTTGGCGAAGGGTTTGAAGATGGTGGTAAGAGTTATGTCGGTATTCCTTCGGTAGAAACTGGTCACGTAGCTTATGTTGCATCTTGGTCCAAGAACGGACTTTTTCTTTACCATGATGGTGGCGCTCCTCTTGAAGTCGCTTCCACCAAAGTAAGACGTGTCCTTTTAATTTCAATGTGGTAACCCGGACCCTATTCTCACTCGACAGATCCAATCGCACGAAGAAGCGATCCAATTGATCCATCCATGCTAAGAAGACATCATGATCATGTCTTCCATCAGATTCATCCAAATCAATCAACATGGCGTGGTCCCATTTGAAGTTCCGTAATTGATTAGGATGTTGACTCCATGACATGTGTTCTCTAGGTCGCTTCACTTCTCGTTGCTCGTGGGACTTTCTATCTTTATTACTCGATTTGTGTGGTGACTCCTAATTTGGGGATTTTGTGACATTCTTTGGCCCAGGATCAACTACCACTTGATCTTGTAGGTGACATCGATAGTCATGGGAATTAGGATATCTAGTTCTCGATGATTGCTTAGAATCCCTTACGTTTTGATTATGTTTATATCGCTTCTCTATCTTGTTTGGTATCATGGCTTCCAATTGTTGGGTATCCCTAATCACTGTTCTCTCTATATTTCCTAACCGGATGCTAGTACGATGAATCTCACTACCAAGGCTTGTTATCATGACTTTCAGACGTGCCATGCAATGAGGGCTAGGTTGATGAGCCATCGTTGATCAGTTTCTAAAATCACATTGACACAGAGCGGTTAAAAAAACAAGACAGATTTTGATTAGCGACCGTGGACTTCGACGAGGAGACTTTTCGGACTCCATTCTCCAGCGACTGTGGATTCCGATGAGGATGTCTCCACAGCTTTTTTAGTTCGGTCATTCAGAGATGGAGCATTTGTCCACATGGTTCAGTCTTCTACATGTGATGGGCCATAGTATTCCAACGAAGAGACTCTTCAGTTTCTGTGACCTTGACAGGCACAGTACAAAGCACACGTTCTCCGACGATCCAGTTCATTTCACACTCCAGTCTGTTTGTTCCTCCTCATATGCACGACATGAGAAGCAACGCCCTCGACAACAACCGACAGTTGTGTTTGCGTTGAGCTGATATTGTCTGTAGTGTCTTGTATTGTGAGTTTGAGATTTCTTTCTGTTTGTCCAAGTTGAGCATTGCATGCTTCAACTTGAGGGGAAGTGTTGGAGCATAGGCGTCATATGTGGTAGATGGGTAATTGGATCCCTCTAGGGTCCAATTACCACATCCAGTGTTTGGTCCCACATCTACTAGTGATTGGACTTGGAGGGTCTGTGGAGTCTATATAAGAAGCCCTAGACCTCCTGTATCAGATGAGAGAAGTTCAATAGAACCATCGACTCTTGAGGTGTTCTCCCGTGGTTTCATCCCGCTCCTTAAGGAGTAGGGTTCCACGTAAAATCCCGTTGTTCTTTCATGTTTATTCTATTATCTCTCATATTACGCTTCCGCATTTCATATTTCTAACATCGAACATTTAGTGTCATACTATTGGACCTCCTGGTTGCGAGGGAGATCATGTATTCAAATAAAGTTCCATCGATGATTATTAAGTTCTGGTGATCATCATTTGACTTCCAAAAAAGTGATTTTTCTTTCACACAACTTCACTGTATGTCTCATCAATTTGATATTCTTGTTATTCTAGCACAAAGGTATCAGAACATTGGTTTTCAAGTCATTTTTTACTATTGAATAATTCTGTAAGTCAAATAATATCTTCCTCTTCCAACATCTTCCAAACATCTACAAGAAAAACCATTCTGTCCTAGTGCATTTCCAGATTATATCATTTCGAGAGCTCTTTATGCTTCATTCATTTGGAATTCCTGATAACAAGCAAGTTTTGGGTGGTATCCAGAGTCAGTAAGTCTCCGATGGGTTATCTCAAACCACACTATTTTAAAAAGCTTGCAAAAATAATTCCTCTACCTTGGTTTAATATTTTCACTTACTGCAAGTACTCTTTCATTCTCGTCCTTGATGTACCTGACTTGTTTAAAATCCTTGGGTTTTCAGCTCCTTGGACTTAACTAGCTTAAAATATCTCCAAATCTTCTCCTTTTGGTTTAATTTTATATACAAATGCTCTCCAGATTTTGTGTTGGCTTCACTGGCTGCCCTCTTTGCTTTATCTTAAATAGGAAAAGAGGGTTTGCACCCGTGCTGTTTCACACCTAGCAAATTTTATTTCTATCACATAGATTTCTTTGCTTTTTCTTAACCTTCTTATATTCTACCAAGTTTTAATGTGTTCAATTCTATCTAAGATTTTATCTGCTATATATAAAGTTTCAATTATCACTTATGAAACTGCAGAACAGGTTGTAGGTATGAGAAACCTTTCTTACAAATCTTTAAACTTTTCTAAAACGTTTTGCATGGAATTTCTTAGTTGTCAGCTTTCCTTCTCTCTGTTTGTTTACTAATTACGTAGTGAAACAATTTTTATTGGTATGCTATTGTTATGCATGTGAAGTTGATCTTCTGCTTTTTGCTAAGCAGTTCTCTTTTGAATTTCACTATGACATTGGCACTCTAAGGAGTAACCTTTACAAGGATTGTTTCTTGAAGGTTTGAATGGAGAGGTAACTTTGGACGGCCCAATCCAAGAAATAGGCAGGACAAAAGCTCTAGAAGCTAAAGCATTGTTAAACGAACTTGGAATTGTAAGCTTCATTTTTTTTGCTTCTTGATAACTGTTATCCATTCTTTATTGCTTGAATCCGCAATTGCTTTCTTTTGGTGGCAAGATATGATTTTGTTTTAGGTTATGTGACATTGTTGCCTGAGTTATCATTGATTTCTCCATCTTCAGCAATTAGAATGTTCTTAACTACATTCTCATTTTAGTTCAATTTCTCGTTTTAGTTCAATTATCCGTGATAGAAAAAAGGCACACCCTACGAATCTAGTGGTAGATTGATTCAGTTCTGATTTTCAGAAGTACATGTGCATTTTTTGAATCTCATTTTGTTTTTATCCACTGCAATGGAAAAGAAACTTTTATATGGGCGTGGGGAACATATTGGTTCAATTTAGATATTTATAGGGATATGCTGCTATTCTTGTAAATTGATGAACCTGGTCAATATTCCTGGTTTCTTGCTAATTTCAGGCCCCCATACACCTTGAATGAAGACTATATGCTCTTAAAAGTTCTGTTTTTGTCGATATGAGTGTCAATGTATCTTTTTTATTTCATTTTGCTTGGACAACCTTCAATGTACTTTTTATGTTTACATGAAGAAAAGACCCGGCTCTGCCTTCTTTTTTTCTTACGAGGAATGGTAATTATATGGGTCATGGATATCCTTTGGACGGTTGATCTTTTCTTATGTCTTGCTGATATGATTTTAATGTAATCTACATTTTAGAATGATCAGCTTTGTTTGTCATCTGATTTATGGATTTTTAATTTGCAATTTATTGTTATATGATCCTCTTTCATGGTTTGTAGGATACCTTTTCATCAAATCATTCACCACGTGGCATATTCTGCAGCAGAACATTGAATTTACGTTCCATTTCTGCTATTGGTTATGACATGGATTACACTCTAATCCACTATAGCGTAAAGGTAACTTTGATACTTTATTTTATGAGCTCAATATTTATTTTTAATAATTGTCATAATAAAGCACCAAAGTTGCAACATTTCGTTAGCAGGAACATTTTAAAGTGGTCTTAATATTAACTCAAACTAGAAGTCTCTCTTGGTCCCTGTTAGTTTCTTTCTGTCTTTATATTTGCATGCACCTTGATGGTGCGAGCGTAGGAAGAAAGTTCGCTGTTTCATGAGTCAGGAGCACACCTCTAGACATGAGGGGTTTGGATGGAGCTGACTTGCCCTTATCCTTTTTGTATTTCAGGAGAACAGGACCCTCTGTCTCCTTATATATCTCCATTTTGGAGTTTACTTGTTGCGTTATCATTCAAAGGGTTATGAGTATGTTCCGGATCTCTGCAGGCATTCGAACAAGAATGTCAGTGGAAATTGGTTACTTAAAAAATATTCTAAGGTAACAGCAAGCACAAGTGAATATATGGATATTTATGTGGAATTTGACCATATGAAAATCACGCTTGGAATGTTGCAAATGGTATGAGAGGTCCTACACTAACAAATTTCTTAGAACACAGGCAACGGACCAAAGTACAAATGCTAGATGGAACCTACCAGAGCATTGTTGGATGTCATGTTGGATGACCATGAGCAATTTGCATGGAGGTGACTAGGGGAGGATGAATTTGCCAGCTTCCTGGCATTCAGGGTGTTGACTGCCACTTGATAGGGAGAGTTTGGCATCTTCCTAGCAATATGCATGAAGGTGACTAAGGGGCCATGATTAACGGAGCCAGATTTCGTGTTAAATTGCCTTGTAGAAAATTGCAATTTCATGTGTAAAAATGCACCTTGGTATTTTTGTTTCATTTTTGAAAATTGTTCACATTTTTATTGAAGTAGTCTAATTGAAATCAAGTCAATTGGAGTTAGCACATGCATTCTAGAAAATCACAAAGATTTCCTATTTATTCAAACATTGTATAGGTTAATGGATTATGTACAGACGAGTCTTTTGGCCCCTTTTCTTTATTTTTCTTCTTTTGCCTTTTTTATATACTAATAATGTACATTTATCTCATTTATTAATGGAATATGTACAAATGAGGTCGGTTGATGCACCAGTTAGGAGATGCGAGTTTTGGGACGTTGAGTAGGTTAAGAGAGGGCGATGAGTGAGACTATATGAAGGGATCTTAGTTTTTTCGATCTAATCCCGAGATTAAATCAATATAGATCTGAATGGAGACCAAGAATCCATGTAGCCGCCCCTACTTAATGTGGGAAAAAGGCTTTGTTGTTGGTGTTGTACATTTATTTCCTTTATTGCTCCAAGTGTTTCACATAATATTATTATTTTATGTGACTAAGCAAATACAGACAAATATTCTAAGTGTTTGTCTGTATTTGCTTTGTCTGTATTTTCTTAGGCCAAAATTTGAGTATAATGTTAGATGAATCATGGATTCAATAATGATCCATCATAATTTTCCATAACTAATCTGCGGTGAATTTCTTTCCCTTGAATAATATTCATTTCCTTGAATGGTTACATACAAATACTGGAATTTTACATCTACTGTTTGTTAGATATAGATTACCAAGCTTAATATCATTTCTGTTGCCTTTTGTCAGGCTTGGGAGGGGCGTGCATATGATTATGGGATGGACAACCTCAAAAGCATGGGTTTTCCAGTTGATGGGCTTGAATTTGACCCTAATTTGGTAATATTTGCTTGAGGATTATATCTTCTAATTAATTGGTTCATATTTGCTTAATTGTCATTTATTGAGATACAATCTATGTTTGCTCACATGGATGATGAAAATGATTATTTTCTTCTTACACAACCGCTGTAGTCACTTGTCTCTGTTACCTGCAGGTAATTAGAGGCCTTATAATGGACAAAGAAAAGGGTAACTTGGTAAAGGCTGATAGATTTGGGTATATAAAGCGGGCAATGCATGGTACAAAAATGCTGTCAACCCAGGCTGCGAGGTTTGATGTAACTTCACTTTCTTTATTGTGCAAAGAGGTTGCAGGAGTAGTGTCTGTATTTCTTATGGATGTTTTATATATGCTTCAGTGAGATATATGGGAGGGAATTGGTTGATTTGCGGAAGGAAAGTAGATGGGAATTCCTCAACACCTTTTTCTCTGTTTCGGAAGCTGTGATGTTCATGCAGGTTAAGATGCCATGTCAATAGGCAACTTTTAATTTGTAGGTTCTTTTCCTTTTATATTCTGTTTCTCTGTTCTGTCAAATATATTTGGTTGCCTTCTTTATTGATATATAGGATTGAAACTAATAATACCCTCTCAAGTCAGAGAGAAGGCATGATTTTGGTTGGTTGAACACAGATTCTGTTAGGAACTAGTCTTTGGCATTTTGAATATTTATACTTCTCAATAATAGAAGTCAATATAAAGCATGCTATTTGTTCACATTTATTGTATCCTACTTGGCAACTATACTCGTTATCTCCCCATTAGGCCACTTGTGAATGCGATGAACTAGCAACTTACATAATTGTACAATTGTAGCTTGCAATAAGATAGAACAAACTCATATTCTCTACTCCCTTTTCGGAAAATGCTGATTTTGTTCACCCTGAAAAATGTCTTGTGGAAAGGAATGCAAATTAATACATTAAGAAGCAAACTTTTCTCTTTTATTTATAGGAAAAGGTTATATGAATATAAAAATACAAAACCACCCCTGAAAGGATGTATCACTCATACTCTAACACCCTTCTCAATTAGGAGCGCATATATTTAACTTGTTCAACTTGTAACATCACTCAAATGAGATTTGAAAAGTTCCTTGGTAAATATATTTGCAACATTGCCTGCAGAAGTAAAACGGGAAGTCCATAGACGACAAATCTCCTTATTGGATGAGGTCGAAACACGTGGTTTGATTTTTTTTTTATGGAAAGTGTGGTTGTTTGATATCTACATGACAACTGTGTTATTGCATTGGGCACACACCTATATGGTGTAAGCCCTTTTTTCTTTCAAAAACTGTGTTATTGCATTAACTCCATCACTTTGTGATTGAAAATTAGATCTACAAGTATATAACCTGAATCCATTGCATATTTGTTGTTGCCTCAATCATTCTCCTATATTCACTCATGTCGGATGCATATGCTGTTTCTTGCTCCTCTATGTCGGTGCAGAAGCCAATGATGGACTTCCTACGTGCAAGGCATCCTGCATAATTCACTTCACAATATACCACCATATCCAATGATGACCTTTATGTAAAGAATAACCTATTTTTGAGGGATGACCTCGATTTACCTCTAAATATTATGGGTACATTGTAGCAGGCTTCCATAGCCCTTCTTATAAGTCTCCGTACTGCCAGATGATTTCAAATCTAGTGATAGTGAGATGGAGGTGCTTCCCCTCCAACCAACAATACTATTCCTCATCCACTAGCTTGTCCTCGTCATACTAGCATGCCATAGGATCTATAGAAATATGAGCCAGATGGTACTACTCACTCACCATGCAAGCCTTCCATAAAAGATTTACAACATATGTTATCTGAGATAGAATCATTCCTCTGTGGTTGTAGGCTGCCTTCAACTAAGTAAGCACATCTTAATGGGTTCATTCCCTTAACGACAAAGTGGGACATATACTCCGATATTGAGAGATGGTATAAGGGAGAGGAAGAGAACATGAACATGTATAGGAGAGGAAGGGGATCGATGATTGATTTTCTCTAGTAAAGGTCATGGTCCATCCAGCATGTCCTATGGAGGGTGGGGGTGGGGGGGGTGGTGAAGGGGAGGGCCACCATTATGAGGGACGAGGGGGAGGATGCTAAGGGATGGACTATGGTGTTTAGGCGTCACCAATGTTGGAGTTCAGCCATACATTTGCTTTTGCAGTGCTTCACGTGCGGAGAAGAGGGACATCATTGGAAATACTGTGTCCATTGTCGTGTTTGGAATGGAAGCCATGTTGTACTATTTCTACTTTAATCTAGAAGGTGCGGGCTACAATGTCGTAGAAGGTGTTGATGGTGGTTGCTACTCAGTCTTTCATTGATTGTTGTCTATGGAGAATGATAAGAGAACGTAATGAGATAATTTTATTCAAGAGGTTTAGGAGTTATTATATGGATCGAAACCCTAGAGCACTCAAACAAGAGAAATTTTATTAAAGAACTTGGAAGGGTTTACAACTAAATAAATGAAGTAATGCGGTTTCCAACGCCCCCCTCAAGTTGGAGCATATCTATCGATCATGCACAACCACGAGAGACATTTCTTTGGTAGCGCCTTTGTGAATACATCTGCAAGCTGAAAATCAATGGAGATATGTGGAGTAGTGATCTTCCCTCCTGGTACAACATCACGAACGAAATGACAGTTAATCTCATTGTGCTTAGTCCATTCATGGAAGACATGATTAGTAGCATGCATGTAGCGGACTTGTTGTCACAATACATAGGAACAAGGGTAGTGACAATAATACCAAGTTCCTTTAGAAAAGATAGTAACCAAGTTATCTCACAGGTGACCTAAGCCATCGCCTTATATTCTGCCTCTACACTCGATCTTGAGACTACGGTCCAATGTTCAGGAAAGCGGTATGCGTATCCGTTAGGATATGTTACAAAATACTGAATAAGCGATATGTAGGGTATATGCGGTTTTGTGTGATTTTCTAATTTTAATTAAAAAATAAATAAATATTTATGAGTAATATTACTACTCAATTTATGTATCAAAGTGGAGTTAAAGATCTAAAAAAACAGTTCATGTTAGATGGTTGAATAGATGGCATTAATTTCCTAACATTTACTCACACCAAAATATTTAGCCATAAACCTTTACATTTATATGATTCATAATAACAAAACTTCAATACATATACATGCAGTTTTGCAATACATGAGTGACACCTCAATCGATATATATTAAAATATTAGACGATACATTGCTTATACTCATGAAAACAATGAGCAAAAAATAAAATATTGCTTATACATAATGGCATATAATGCATTGCAATTGTATACAAATACTTTGCATATTCTTGCAACTGAATGGAGGGGGTGGAGCTATGGAGGTAAGCACCCGAATGAGAGGATTGGGGAGTTGGAGCTGTTGGAGGCTGAGCCACCAAGCTACTGGAGCAATATACATGGCATATACAGGATATGCAGGGCATATGCTGGATATGCGGGGCATATGCGAGTTGCATATGCGCTTAGGACACATAATGCATTGATTCACAAAATTTGTTTGATATGTATGTTGCACGAGCATATGCAACCCGTACGATCGATTTCCTGACTACCGATACGGTTTGCTTCTTGCTTCGCGAAGTGACAATGTTTCCACCAACCATCATAACATATCTTGCCTGTGTTCTGAAAGTCGGTCCGGGTGGCCGCATATGCGGAGTCGAATGGTACAACGCGATGAGTAGTCCATAGTCACTCCATATGAGGTAAAAACGCATATGCGGCCGAGTAATTGGCATATGTTGCTGCATATGCGCTCGCATATGTATTAGAGCTAAATTGTGAACCCAAACATACATACCCGATTACATTTGACCCGATTATAGAAAACATCTCACCGACTTCAAGTATATCCCCACCCCAATCGAGAAACCCTAGCATTCTACTTCGGCCCCTCCAACTCCAGCTGATGCCTCATCGTGCTCTCTTTCTCTCCAGTCCCTAG
Organism: Ottelia alismoides; assembly: GCA_037367405.1. Taxonomy (NCBI): domain Eukaryota; kingdom Viridiplantae; phylum Streptophyta; class Magnoliopsida; order Alismatales; family Hydrocharitaceae; genus Ottelia; species Ottelia alismoides. The sequence continues at coordinate 158,031 of JAZKJV010008631.1, forward strand.
CGCCCTCCAAGCATCGGGCTGTTGTACCTCCGATCATTGCCTCGCTCTCTCTCTCTCTCTGGTTGCCACAATTTCTTTCTCACGCAGTTCACATTCCACTTGCATCTCGTTGCTTCTGTTCTCAGTGGCATTTTGCAGATTTAAACTTTGCATTCAAGGATCATATTATCTCCAGTTTCATGTAAGATTTTGTTCACCTTTTTTCACAATTTGTATTGAGGATGTTACAACGCCTAATATGATTTTAACCAATTTCTTTGGCCCAGATGGGTGGGAGCGGGGGCGGCTCCGGGATGGTGGCGGTGGAGGATCGGTTGTTGGAGGCAGATCGTGTTGCCAAAGATGTGGCTTTCAGCTCAAAGGAGGTGGAGTCCCTGTTGGATACCATGGTTGTGGCTTCTTCAAGGTCTACAAGGGACCTATCACTGCGATTGTCGCCCTCATGGAGGTTTAGGAAAAGGTACTTACGACTCTCCTCTAGAGAGAGCAGAAGGAGGTGGAGGAGGGTGGTATTCGACGCTTTGAGTCAGGCTAATGGCTTGCAGGTTTCGACCTCGGGTGAGGAAGATCTGTTTGGGCGCAAAAGGGCTTCGTTGGGAGCGGAAGCGGGTATAGGGGATGTTGAGCCTTCGGTGGGAGTAGGAGGGGGAAACCGGGGTTGGAGGTGAGTCAATCCCTGCTGAATTGTTTGGGGATAATACCACCGTCGAGAGTTGCACAAGTTAATTTATGAAGATCCTTTCATGGAATGTTAGGGGTGCGGGGAGGGCGGAGAAGGGATTGACAATCTGGGATCTGTGTGTAGAGGTGAGGGCGGATGTGATGTTGCTGCAAGAAGTAAAATTTACCAAGGTTTTGACGAGATTTGTGGCTCGATGGGAGTTTCTCGCCTGAGCGAATGGAGGACGCTGGACGTTATGGGGGCCTCGGGAGGCATGGCGGTGGGATGGAGCGCGGACTGTTTTGACCTTATGATGATGTGAGCGGGGGAGGCACTCTCTCTCGATCCTCTTGGAGCGGAAGGTGGATGGAGTCCACTTTATGTAATTTATACATAAATTGTTAAGATATCTATATCTTATTATCTTTATTTTGTATTTCCTTATTTCTTCTGTCCACTTTATGTAATTTTTCCTTAGTGCTTTTCTACGATGAATACAATCTTCCTCATCGTATCAGAGCGAATACAATCTTTTCATTTCACGCCTTTCCACATGGTATCAGAGCGACGATCCTAGACCGGAGCCTGTGCCTTAGAAAACGCATCCCACCTACACCCTCGTGCATCCGGGCACCACCGCTGCCGTCGGTCATTCCTGCGCAACCGGCCCCTGCCGCCGTCGTTCTCGCACTGCTGCGCAACAGGACAACGATTGCATCCTCCTCCACCGCCCCCGGACCGGCTGCAGCCGTCCAGGCCATCGCCGCATCCTCTTCCGCAGCTCGTGTTGCCTTCTGAGGGCTCCTTATCCTGTTACTTCTGTTTCTGGGTTTATAGGGTGTGATTTGATCATTTAAAATTACCTTAGTCACCCAAAGGGGGCTCCAACGAATGGGAGAGGTTGTGGTATGAATCTACACCCACAACCATCTTCTCATATGTCAGTGTAGACACATGCATTACAGTTTGCAGACCCAGTCTTGGAGATTACAGACAATAAAGCAGATGTTTCATCCCTCGGTGCCTTCAAAGGTCCATCACCCATCATCAAGATGGATTGAATGAACTATGAACTATGGGTCATGTAGTTCATGAGCCTAATGCAATGTAATGGTAAGAATCACATCCTCACGAAGGAGGAGCCGCATGAAAAGACTGGGGTTATGCCTCATGGGAGGCAGATGACACATATGCGCGTGTTGGCGATCTGGGACTGTGTCAATGGAGATAGCCAACGATATGCTGAGTCAGCTTACTGCAAAGGCTATGTGAGACATTCTCGTCGCTACATACTCTCCGGCGAAAAACGAGTCAAAGATATTGCAACTTCAGAATGCTATATTTACGTCGAAGCAGAATGGTCGTCCTCTCCATACCCTTTACACTTCTCTAAGGGGTATGTTTGAGAAGCTCCATGGTTTCATTCCCTTGACTGCCACACCAGAGCAACTCAAGGCATATAGAGATTCGGTGATGACCGGAGTTTTTCTAGCATCTCTTGATCCTGAGTATGATGCCGTTCGAGCACATATTCTTACTGATGCTACCATACCTCCAATGGAGGAGGCATATCGCAGATTAAGCATTCTCTTTATATCTCCTGGTGGTATTCAACAGTCTCAGACCTCTTCAGCTATGGCTGCATCTCGTGTTATGGGGAGCCCTACGCAGTACCGTAGTCGAGGTAACCGTGGTCGATGTAACCGATGGGGTAGTTGACCTGTCAGTCATGCACCTACAGCCATAGGTCAGTCCACTATGAGGAAACGTGCTACTCTAAGTATGGGTTTCCCGCTTCAGCACATGTTGCAGAGCATACTCAATAGGTTGGTAGTCCATCACATGCATTTGATCAGAGATTCGATGAGCTCGTAACACGGCTCAGAGAGATTATGCTTGCTCCCAAGTCAACTGACTCTCCTTCAAGATCCTCAGAGGTAGCTGCTTCAGCATCAACATCCACATCAGGTATAACATATGCTCTTACTAGCTGTTATAGGGCAGATTTGTCAGAATGGATTATGGATTCAGGAGCATCCCACCGTCTTTGCGGTGCCAGAGGACAATTTAGTACTTACAGCCCGACTCGGTCAGGGAGATTGGTAGTAATAGTAGATGGGACACACTCTCCCATCATTGGTCAGGGGGAGGTGCAATTAACTCCTGCAATGCGACTTCAGAATGTTCATTATGCTCTTGAATTTTATATGAATTTACAGTCCATTAGTCAAATCATCAAGGATTTACATTGTCGTGCCATATTTGACTCATCTGCTCTTGTGTTTCAGGACATTCTTACGGGCAGGGTAATTGGATCTGGCCGTGAGCAAGGTCTCTATAGACTGGTACAATCTCTGTATGTTGCTGCTTCTTCTCTTCGCACTAGATACTTTTCTCCTTATATGTGACATCTTCGATTTGGTCATCTTCCTCTGCATAAGTTGTGTCACGTACTTTCACAGATTTCTCCTCGCTCTACCTTTCAGTGCGAGACCTGCCGGCTTGGGAAGCATCATCAGTCTACCTTCCAGAATCGTCAAGGTCGAAGTAGTCATTCTTTTTGAGTTAATTCATCTTGATATTTAGGGTCCAAATCATGTCTCAGACCATCAGGGGCATAGTTTTTACTTGTTGTTGTGGATGATTTTTCAAGATTCTCGCGAGTCTTTCTTCTTAAAAACAAGCCCGATGCTGGTCATGTTATTCAGTCTTTTATTAATGTTTTCTCTGTAAATGTCAAATATATTCGTTCCGATAATGCATTAGAATTTTGCAGTATTCAACTCTCTTAATTTCTTAGAACCTATGGCATTGTTCATCATACTTCTTGTGTTTATACGTCTCAACAGAATGGGGTGGTTGAACGGAAATATTGCCACCTTTTGGATATTACCAGGACATTCTTGATCCAGAGCCGTGCTCATTCTTACTGGAGAATGCGGTTCTAACTGCTTGCTACCTGGTGAATCGTATGCCCTCATCAGTTTGGGGGAGAAGATCTCGTTCTCGATTGCGTTTCCTGAGATGGATCTTTTCTCTCTTACACCACGTGTTTTTGGGTCAGTTGCTTATGTTCATCAGACGTTTCCAGGTCTTGACAAGCTCTCTCCTAGAGCTGTCAAGTACGTTTTTGTTGGGTATTCCAGGACCCAAAGGGATACCATTGCTTTGACCCTATTCGACAAAGGTATTATGTTAGTGCGGATGCCATCTTTGTGTCTATTATGTATTTCTCCCCTACAGGTGACAAGCTCATTCCTTCGAAGAATGGAGAAGAGGTATACATACTTCTACCTACGATTTCTTCATCACCGTCGACAACACCACCATCACCATCTCCACCACCACCACCTCCACCACCTCCTCCACCACCTGCTACACCTACTTTCTTTCCACATGTTTACTAGCGTAAACCTCGTGCTCATGTGCCTCCTCCATCATCCAACACGCCCCATGTGTGTTCTAAGCATTTGAGTTCCATTTATGGCACTTGTGATTTGCGTGTACAACTTGATGTGCAGGAGGCCTTAGATGATCCAGTCCCAGCTACTGAGGAAGCTGAGGACCTTGATGCACCTATTGCCTTACGGAAGAAGAGCTACATATCCTCTTGCTTCCCATGTCTCTCTGACTCGACTCTCAGAAGATTTTCAGAGGTTTGTTGTGGGTTTATCGGCCATGGAGATACCACAGTCATATCAGGAGGCATTGCAGAATAGTCAATGGCATCTGGTTATGGAGGAGATGGCATCGTTACAATCTCGTGGTATTTGGAGTATTGTACAAGCTCCTCCTGGTGCATCTGTTGTTGGCAGCAAATGGGTTTTTACAATAAACACCGTGCAGATGGTACTGTGGATCATCGTTTTTAAAAATTCACCTTGAGGCGCTGACGCGTACGCTTCGAGGCATTGAAAAAGGAAAAATGCCTCGAGGCTATAGCTTCATGCAACCTCAGTGAAGCATGCGCCTCGAGGCGCTGCCTCATCTATGAGCCGATGTTTTTTTTATTTTTTCTGCAATATTTTTTCTTTTCTTTTTGATTGTGAGCTTTTCATCTTTCGTAAACAAGTATTTTCAAGTCCTTAAACTCACGATTCATTGAATGCATTTTTTAGTTTATTAACATATTAAGCTTATTTTTACTTTGTTATACATTTTCTTTATAAATCAACATGAACAAAAAATTGAGTCTTGAGTCCTTAAATCTAATGCCTCTACTCTTTAGTATGAATCAAGCATAAATGCTTTCTTTATTAAAATGTTTGGATGCAAGTTCCATACTTTGACTTAAATTTAGAAAAGTATATTTTTGTGAACATGTCTCATCTTTTTTTTTATTCAATCGGGACTAAATTAATACATGTCAAAGCATGCATGAACAAAGATGGTCATAACATGCAATATTCAAGTATTTTATCCCCCATTCCTTATGGTAAAGTAAAAAGTGATCATTGATTCATTGCTTACTCTATTATCCTTCTCAATTGAATGACACACATATCTCACCCTATTTTGAAAATGGTTTGTTTTAGTTAAATTTTATTCAAAACTTTAAATTTTGTGGAGAGTTACCCATTATTGTGCATTCATATCCATATTTACATAACTCCTTAGTCCTTACAGATTTATAGTCCAAAAAAAGAGAGTTATATAACAACTTAGATGTTTAAACCATGATGTTAGCTTTGAAATGCCATGGAGTTATGTATTTAATCATATTTCTAGAATTTGAAAATTGTAATTACGATTAATTATTATGTTTTATGATTTTTTTCATAAGTGAGGCTTACGCCTCAATATGCCTTGAGACTTATGACTCGAGGCAATATTGGGAAAACGCCTCGATACGCCTCACGCTTTTTAAAATCTTGTTGTGGATGTAAGGCTAAACTAGTTGCTTGCGAGTTCACCCAAACTTATGGGGTGGATTATCATGATGCATTTTCTTCAGTTGCTCGTCATTCTACACTGCAAATTCTCATTGTTTTTGCTGTTGTATGCGACTGGCCTCTATTCCAATAATATGTCAAAAATGCATCCTTGTATGGGGACTTACAGGAGGAAGCCTACATGTAACAACCACCAAGGTTTGCTGCTGAGGGGAAGTCCCATAGGGATCGTTTGGTTGCTGGGGTGACCCGGGTCAGAGCAGATCAACCCCTTGCAACCCGTGTTTGTTATGCAGACTGAACGGTATGGGGAGGGCAGTGGGGTGCGTTGTTTTTGTCCCTTTTTCCTCTCACCCACGCTTGCAACGAAGCCCTTTTTCCTCTCGTCCGCACGTCCTGTCACATCAGATCCTCGACGCACGCGCCACTTTGCAGAACGATCGAGGTGGTCTTCCTTTCCAAGCCTTTCTCCGCGATTTGGGTATGTCTTCTTCCTCCCTCTGCACCCGGTCCTCCTCTGCACTGACCACACCTGCAGCAAGCTTCTTGACAACACGCTGAGTGCTGGCGTCGACACAGTGCAGCAAGCATGCACTCCCGGTCCCCTCGGCCTCTCACACATCCCATCCCTTTCCTCCCAGCAGGTCCTCGATGGAGCAGCAGGACGAATCTTGTGAATCCATAGCCTCGAGCGCGTCCCCTCGTCCATTGAGGGGAGGAAGGAGAACGTGCAAGGTCGTGGAGGAGCTCTCCGCCTATAAATATTGCGCGACGTTCTTGTGGGCCTTGTACGAGCTCACGCGCGTTGGGGTAACGATTTGAGAGGAGGAAACATTGGCCTTTGCAAGGAGCATTGCCGGGATTGTAGGAAAGTACATTACATGCTCCTTATTTTGAGTCCCTGGTATGTATTGCGTCGTGGTGGTTGTCCTTGTTCTGCTGCCTGCGATGTAACAAATATCTGCTGGTTCATTTAACTGGTAATCTGTCTCTGGGTTTGCAAATGTGGATGGTGTTTGACTGCATCCTAAGCCATAAAATCTTTGAGCATGGGTTACACGACAATTCATAATCACAAAATCAAATATTATATAGGATCCTTTCTATTTACATCTCTTAAAAAATATTACACACTGAGAAATAGATTAACTTGCAAACAAATACACTGACTATTTACGGAGGTTGGGTGTGGATTTTTCCTATCACGGAGAAACAGATTAACTTGCAAACAAATACACTTTTATATAGACAATATAGGAGTTACAGAGGGTGCATGTGGTGGTCAGAAAACTACAATCGTCTTTGCGGCTGTGTGTGGGAAGAGTCTTGCTTCCAAGGTTACGATCTGTGTGCAGGTCATCTGAGCTTCCAAGGTGATAGAGATGGTAGGCAAGGACGATGACCCGGAGTATGCACAATCCTCATATGGGGCTACACACTGACTTGGGGAAGTTGGAACTTTGCTGAAATTTGAGGGTGAGAGGCACCATTTCAAGGAATGATGGTTGGCTTTCAATATTCAAATGGGTTATTCGTCGGATCCAAATGGTTTAGTTCATTCATCAGTGGGTTATTCGTCAGATCCATTTGCTGCAAATTTGTGTGGGGGTGCAGGTTGTCAAGGTGATAATCCATACTTGACTCAGGCTGTGAATGCAGATCACCTTGCTGGTAGTTTGGGATGGTTGCTTGAGGAGAGGTGTAGAAATTGCTTATCTTATCACATACAGGTGGTCACATACATGTGTATTATGGTTGGATGGAATTAGGAGGGTCGAAGAGGTTGAGGGTCACGATTGGTGACTCGATGCTATTTGAATTTGCGATGGTTATCCTGCGATTGAAATTGCATGTCTTTTTGCAGAAGCAGCTTGTTTGGGGGTGGCTGGAGGTGAGGTAGGGGGGTTTAGGGTGGCCTATGATGGTAGTCTTCGTGGTGGAGTTCACCGATATGATGGTCCAAACTAGGTTTAAGAGTGGTCTGGTGCACCATACAATTTAGTTACAGATTTATTATCTCTGAAGTGATAAAATGGAACATGCCTTACTGCCTCCAAAAAGGAGTCTCATACTCAACTACGATTCCAGTGACTTGAGTATTATGCTTTACATTCATGCTGCTTTTACTTGCATATTGGTGGGTCACATTTTGCCGTTGCTTATTCGTGCATATTCTATTATCTAAATAACTTGTCTGGAAAATTAAGTGTGATGTCACTAAGGCGAACAGTGGTCAGAGAGTTGTCAGGAAATCATCTGAGTGTGCAGACGCAGTTGCTTCGGAGAATGCGCATTGGAATCCTGGGTTGGACAGGATTTTCGTTGACACCCTGCTAGAGTACGAGTCATCGTGGGCTGGTAGCACGTTCACGGTGCCCGGATGGCGGATGATTGTGACCAGGTTCAACAACATCAGTTGTCTTCATTATAGCAAGGCCCATCTCTTGTGTAGATGGAAGAACTTGAAAAGGGACTACGCAGCTTACCTTTACCTTCGCAACAAATCCGGGTGGGGCTGGGATGCTGTCTACACCAGACCTATTCCTCCTTCCGACTCGGCTTGGTTTGAGGTAAGATACCTGAGCTGACGACCTAATGATGCTTGATAGTTTAAGTTATCTTATTATCGTATTCGTTATAGCTTGCAGATAGATACCGCAAATATCGCAACAAGCCTTCTTGCACTTCGGTGACATATAGAGGTTTCTCAGTAAGGACATTGCCACTGGGGTGCATGCCACCTCCTCTCGTCCACGTTACGACAATCCAACAATGGGAGCATCTACCACACGCCCTCTTTCAAGTCAGAGAGAGCTTAATTTTGACGAGGACCTTGACGAGTGTAAGCAAGAACCTGAAGAAGAGGCGCAAGACAACGAGGAGTTTACCCCCACACCATCATCTAGGAAGAGAAGTGCCCGTGTTGGAGGAACCAATAGCAAGAAGTCAAGGAGTAGAGACTCCATGGCTCAAGTAGGTCAGGCGCTGCTTGAGAATTTTCTGATGAACTTGTCGAAGAAGATAACCGAGTCCAAGAGTGGCCCTGATGAAGTTGCCCATGTAGCATGCGCTGAAATAAGCGCAATGCGGCCTGACCTGGCCGTAGAGCAGTTCGAGAAGATTGCCGAGAAATCGGCTACACCGATTGGGCGGAACGTATACATGATTGTTCGTGGGGACCCGGCAAAGTTGAACGAATGGATAGAAAGGATCATCTCGCATTGACGACTCGTCGACTCCTCACCGACTACGATTTCCTATTCATTACTCGTACTCGTACTCGTAACGAACATTTTCCCCTGAGAGCATGACGTGCTGTCTTAAGTAGAACATTTCGCTACTTTTACCTTAATAATTCTTGTCAGCTTCTTGGTCATTGTTCAAGCTTTCGTGCAGGTGGATCTTACGATATAGGCCATCCACAACACGGGACGAACGAATGGATACTATGAGATTGATGTAGCATAACCTAATTTTCCGTGCAGGTGCAGGTGCTATGCAGGTTCTATGTTTTATATGGTCCTTGTTAAATCTTGCGTGCATGTGCTAAGCAGGTGTTATGTTGTATATGGGGGATATTAGCACCTTGATGTAGAACAAACATAACGTAATTTCTTGCAGGCATAGTGCGATGGTGGAAATCCGTAACCTGTTTTAGATTACATGTCATGCACATCCTTGTTACATGTCGCCCGAAATGGATTTGCTACTGCTTGCAGGTCGCGTTTGTAGGATACTCTCTTGCTTATCTGAATAGTTTTCATTACTCTCGTGCCATTTTCCAGGGATGTCACTTCGGAGTTATAACCCATTTGCAGATATTGGGGATGCGATCTTGGTAGCATGTGTCGGAGTAGTAGGAGCTCTGGCAGTTGAGGAGTGGGTAGAAGAAGGTAGAAGGTTCCCTCGACCATTGCATACAAGGCCTCTAACCGGCAGAGAATGGGTTAAGGAGATGCTTGAAGGACACGATGACCGTGCCTTTCAAAACTTCCGAATGAAACCTCGCGTGCTTAGAAGGTTTGTTCGTGTCTTATCCGAGCATGGATTAACCAAGACAAGGAACATGGATGTGGATGAGCAGGCTTGCATATTTTTATATGCATTCACAAATGCACATTCCAATAGAGTCAATCAAGAGGTCTTCCAGCATAGTGCGGAGACTATATCAAGACACATTAGAAATGTTCTCGCGAAGATACTCACTCTGGAGTCAGAATATATACGACTCGCACCGCCTGTCACCCCGGAGATAATAACGTCCACCCTCGCTACTACCCCTATTTCAAAGTAATTTATCCGACACGCTGTTCGTTTACTATGCATTTTGATCTACGATTCTATTACTAGGAACTGAAAGTTTTCTTATCTGCGATCCACTCCACACCGCAGGGAGTTATCGGGGCTATTGACGGAACATACATCCCGGCTCAAGTCGATCTTGAGGTCCAAGGTGCTTACAGATGTAGGAAGTTATTCACGACCCAGAATGTGATGGCCGCGGTCGACTTCAACCTTTGTTTCACCTACGTGGTTACAAGCTGGGAGGGTTCATGCGCAGATATGACCATACTTCGCCATTCAGTGGAGAGCGGGTCCTTCGTTGTACCCGAGGGTTGCAAGTATCTGGTGGATTGTGGATACGCCAATACGGATACATTCTTAGCGCCGTATAGAGGCTCCCTATATCATCTCCCTGTCTGGAGGGCTCGTGGGAGTCATTACGGAAACCATAAGGACCTATTTAACCACCGCCATGCGTGTCTGCGTAAAGTGGTGGAACGCACCTTCAGGGTATGGAAGAAAGATTTCGTTGCCTTCATGATATGCCAGCGTATCTAATCAACATACAATGTGATGTTGTCAAGGCCACGTGCATAATCCACAACTTCATACGGCTCAATGGTGGAGACTCCATATCTGATGATGAGGACGACGATATATTGCCGGAGGAGCCGGACGAGGAGCAGCACCGGGTCGTGGGCATCCTTCGTGACGACATACGGCGGGGGCAGGTGTTGAGGGATAGAATTGCTAATGCTATGTGGACTAACAGACGCACAAGGCAATCATAGACCACAAATATGTGGTGCCTTCTTTGTTATAACAATAGGTCCTGCTTGTACTTTTCGTGTTTGTTGTTGGTTTACAGAACTTTTACCTTAATCTGTTCGAGACATGTACCTTTTTTATGACATTGTCATGTTTAATTCGATAATTATTTTACTTTCCAGCATACCGCACGATCTAAATGGACTCCGCAGTAGAGAGGTGCATTTGTGGATATCCGTTGCTTCTACGGTATGAGGAGGGGTCAGAACATCCAGTGAGACGCCTATTCTATGTCTGCTCGGTCAGTCGATGCGGAACTCGGAAGCCGTATGCGCGAGCTTCAAGGACATTGGAAAATTTGGCAGATGAGTTTTTCTTCATATCGCAACGTCTATGGGAAAAGGAGGCAGGGAACAGGGAATTGCAGTAGCAACTTCAATCTACCTTGCGAGAAGTACAAGAGAAGGAGCTCGAACTGGGTCACTTTTACTCGGAGCTAGAGGATGAAGGTGGGCAGAGATCTTCCCTGTTGGAAATGGTGGACTCACTTCGACTGCAGCTGCGTGATGCAGGAATAGCGGAAGTGGATGACCACGTGGTTGACAAACATGTCATCTGATGGGTCGTGCTGTGTCAGGCTGTACTCAGTGGCTCCATTGTACGAGTGAATCTGTATTCAGTGGCTTCGTGTTCTCACAGTTTGTATCCAACATGCTATCATGATACAATCGCTATTCAATGACTTCTTCGTATGATGTAATGGTGTTTATTGGAGATGGTATTTGGTTTGGCGTCCTCCCGAATTAAAATTTAGAATTTTACATGCCAACGTTTTCAAGTAATGCTTGGTTCAATGCTTCTTTTACGAATTACTTTTTGGTATGTATTGGCGGTACATGAAAATACTGTGTCTGTGATTTTTTCGCTGCGTAAAAGAATTTATCTACCTGTTTTAATGCGAAAACTGATGCAACCGTGACCATATCCTACACCACGATTATCAGATTTCTTTTTAAATCACACATCTAAACTCGTTTATGCTTTTTTTGTTGATGGCAAAGTTGTAACAAAAAAGAAGGCATCTTTTTATAAATTTATTTAAAAAAATACTATACCTCAATCATTACAACACTCATTACAACCCATCATAACATCACATCATGTCACATTCATCTCCAACACATCCTTCATCCCAACCAAACACCTACTATTACAACTCTCCCAACCCTCCTCACAATTTACTATTCACAGGGTTGCCCCAACCCAACCCAACCCAGCAACCAAACGGACCCATATAGTGTGCAAACTTCACAAGGCCATCTATGGCCTTAAGCAGAGTCCGAGGGCTTGGTTTCAGAAGCTCTCAGAGTTGATTGAACAACATCGGTTTGTCAGATCTACTGCAAATCACTCTCTTTTTGTTAGGAGAACCCAGAGAGGTACTGTTGCTATTCTGGTCTATGTAGATGACATTATTATTACAGACAATGATGAACAAGACATTCAGACAACTAAGGATTTCCTTGGACAACATTTTCTGACCAAGGACCTTGGCAATCTTTGTTACTTTCTTGGTCTAGAATTTACAAGAAATCAACGTGGTATGGTAATGACGCAAAGGAAATGTCACAACCTCCTATCTGAGACAGGCATGACAGGATGTAGACCTGCTACTACTCCAATGGATCCCAATGCTAGGATCTATGATGATGACTCTGAGGAGGTGGATAAGAGACGATACATAGAGCTAGTAAGAAAGCTATTGTATGTCACTATCACCAGGCCTGATATATCATTTACTGTCAGTAGAGTCGGCTAGTTTATGGAGCAACCTCGACATGTTCATATTGATGCAGTTAACATGATCTTGATGTATCTGAAGTCTTCTCCAAGTGCATGACTTTTGTTCAGAAGAGATACGTCTCTCACAATTACCGGATGTGCTGATGCAAACTATGCTGGGTGCCCCAAGGACTGGAAGTCCACATCAGGATTCACTGTGTTTGTAGGTAGCTCGTCGGTTTCATGGAAGAGTAAGAAACAGACAATTGTGGCTAGATCTAGCACTGAATCAGAGTATAAAGCTATGACCCAAGGGAGCACGGAAATGATGTGGGTCAAGTTTGTCTTGACTGACTTAACGATTGAGGTGTCTCTTCCTATGCACCTCAAATGTGATAGCCAAGCCACTTTATTCATAGCCAATAATCCAGCCTTCCATGAAAGAACAAAGCACATTGAAGTATATTGCCATTACACTTGTGATCTAATTCAGAACGGACTTATTTCCATCTCGCACGTTTCTTCAGGTGACCAGATTACAGATACGTTTATCAAAGCTCTTGCTAGAGGTCCTTTTCACCGTTGCTGTTCCAAGATGAGGATGATAGACATATATGCTCCAGCTTGAGGGGGAGTGTTGAGATATTTATATCTCATTATCTTTATTTTGTATTTCCTTATATCTTCTTTCCACTTTATGTATTTTTTCTTAGAGATTTTCTCCTATATAAGAGAGCTCTAGGGCTACGATGAATACAATCTTTTCATTTCACGCTTTTCCATACTTTTATTCAACAGAGGTAAATCTCTTGAGGTGGCTGCTTATGCATATGCAGACTATGCAAGATGCTCAAGAGACAGGAAGTGTACATCTGGCTTTGCTATTTTTGGTGGGAGCTCACTCGTGTCATGGAAAAGCAAGAAGCATACAATGGTTGCTAGATTCAGTGCAAGTCTAAATACAGAGCCATGGCTCAGGGGAGCACGGAGATGATATGGGTTAGATCGGTCTTGACTGATCTTGCAGTTGAGGTACCTTGTCCAGTGCAGCTTCTATGCGACAATCAAGTAGCTCTTTTTATTGCTAATAATCCCGCATTCATGAACGGACCAAGCATATTGAGGTGGATTGCCACTATACTAGAAACATGATCTAGAAGGGATTCATATCCACCTCCCATGTCGCTACTAGGGTTCAGACTGTCGATATATTCACCAAAGCTCTTTCTAGAGGTCCTTTTCAGAGATGATTGTTCCAAGCTGAGCATGATTGACATATATGCTCCATCTTGAGGGGGAGTGTTGAGATATTCATATCTCATTATATTTGTTTCTTGTTTCTATTTCTTTCATGTACCTCTTGTGTAATTTACCTAGGGCTTTTCTCCTATATAAGAGTCCTTAGGTCTCTATGATAGTAAACAATTCTATTCTTTCCACAGTGATCGTTTGAGATTGTTGTTGTTGGGAAAAGGCTTTGTTGTCGTTGTTTCGTGATCGTTTGAGATTCAAGAATATATGGTTTTGAAACCCTAATTCTGCATGAGTTCGTGATATGTTCGACGACATCAAGCATCTTGTTCTAGGTTTTAAAGATCGTCATCGGTCATGAATCACTTTTAGGGTTCATCGTTGGAACCCTAGGGTGTTTTTCTGACGCATGGCAAAGTCCGTGCCATCTCTAGGCCATCTGCAATGTATGGACACATGGAATCAGACACGTTGGCGAGACTCCCTGAATCAGATGACAACATCAATCCGTGAATCAAACTCCGTGAATCAGACCAAGGTGGATGTGGGGAAGTGGGGGGCTTTGCTCATCAACAATCAATGCCACCCTTCCAGATCGACTCAAGTCATTGCAGGCGACGACTTTGAGATGGGAAGAAGAAGCCCATTAGGGGTGAAGGAGATAGAGAGGTTCCGATCGTGGGAACCCTAAATAAGAGGGGGATATATCGTGTGGGCCCAATTCGGGCCCATGAATTAAAAAAAGGAGGGGTGGGGGACTGGTCTGTTGCATTAAAAAAGAGAGATGCAATATTTTTGGGCCAATTGTAGGATGTAGCATTAAAAGAAAATAGAAGAATGGGCGATTCAATTTGGGTCGTAGTTGATTTCTTAAAAGAAAGAGAATTCTTGATAAAAAAGGGGTTATCGTAAAAAAAAGAAGAAGTTGTACACAAAAATTTGAAAAAATAATAGAAAAGCTGATTGAAAAAAAGGAGGAATGACTTATTGAGGAAAAAAAGAAGACGAGATTGCATTTGTTTTCCTCTCATAAGTTCTACTCCCAACTTGGTCGACGTCATCCTTTTCCAACACCTATGGGAGAAAGGGAAAGTATTGTGCAGAGCTTTCGGTTTAAGACTCCATTCTCCAGTAATTGTGGACTCCAATACGAGATTTTTCCAAGGTTCTTGTGAGAGAGAACCCACTTCGAGGTCCCTATGAAAGAGTCCTCTACGTATAGATATTCCCATGCCATTCTTTATTTGGCCCTTTAGATAGATGGAGCAGTCTCCATTGAATGAGACATGAGGAGACTTATTCAGTTTCATTGACTGTGACAGGTGCAGAGCACGTGTTTTCTGACGAGGAGACTCATTCCGGTTCACGCGACTTTGCGCAGTGCAGAATACACATTCTCTGTTGATGAAACTCATTTCGGTTCAGGTGACTCTGCATAGTACATAACACACATTTTTCTGATGAGGAGACTCGGTTCAGTTATGGTGACTCTGACAGACACAGTACATAGCAAACGTTCTCCAATGAGGAGACTTATTCCACTCCATCCCTTCATTTCCTCCTCACCATCACGACATGAGAAGCAATACCCTCGGCTGACAACTAGTAGAGTTTGCATTGAGTTGGTATTGTCCGTAGTCTCTTCTATTCTGTGATTGAATATTTTCTTTGTATTTTTCCGAGCTTAGCATTGCATGCTCTAGCTTGAGGGGGAGTGTTAGAGTATGCGTCCATAGGTTGGTAATAGAATCCCTACAAGGCCCAATTACTATATACACCTATGTTAGTCCCACATCATCTATTAGTGGGACTTAGTTCATCAATGTTGCAATAGTCGGCCGACTATCCCGAATAGTCGGTTCGACTATGCGGTGTGGGGGGGTCCCCGACTGAACAGACCTCCAGTCGGTCAATAGTTGGCCCGACCGAATAGTCGGCCGACTGGCCCGACTATTAGGCCGACTGGAGTTTGACTTTTGATATTTTTATTTTTTTTATTTTCAACTTTCAGTTTTTAGGGGTTACATTTTACCACGGTATCGCAACAAATGTCAAATTCTATATATCCATTATATTGATTGGTACTTTTATCTTGGATTCATGTTAAATAATGACCATATATATACAACTATAAGAATATATATATATATATATATTATAAATAATTTTGATATTAAAAAATACAAAACCGAATAATTCCGAATAATCGCTCAAATACCGATTATTCTTTATTCAGTGACCCCTCCGATCACTGGGCCTGGAGGGGGGGGGGGTTTCACGACGAGGACGACATATTTGGCGATTTCTCCCCTCTCCCAGCCGCGGATGGATACGTTGCTGTGTGACTGCAGCTTTGTGTGGGGCTTGAAACTTCCGGAGAGGGTTGGTATATTCATGTGGCTGTTTCGTAGGAAGAGGCTTTTAACGAGGGATCGGTGTGCCAGGATGCTTTCCTCGGTCTCGGAGGTTTGTGCTCTCTGTGGCAGCGGCGTGGTATCCTTGGACCATCTTTTTTTGCATGCCCGGTGGTTTTGGGCGTTTGGGAGGCGGCGACTGTGGATGGATTGCTACTGCCGACTCGACTACATTCTGGGGATCTTTGGTGTCTAACAAGGATAGGGACCACATAGATCTCTTGCGTCCCTTGGCGAGCATTTGGGCTATCTGGGTGGGGCGGAATGAAGTAATTTTTGGGGTCCGCGGTTTTACAGAGAAAATATTTTGTCTCATTGTGCCCGTTTGGTTGTCGACTGGCTGTTGGTCTAGTTCCCTCTCGGGTATTGAGCGGGGTTCTTTGTAGAGCTTACACTCTTCTTTGTTTTTCCCTGTTTATGTTCGTTGTCTTTTGTTAATAAAGAAGGGGTGAACACCACCGTGTGTCTCCCCCGAAGTTTTAGACTTCAAAAAAAACACTGTTGGTCATTATGGTAGGGCTATCTAAGAAGCCAATACACGTCCTATTCATTGAGAGAGCAATAACAAGATTATCTGTCCCTTGAAAGGCTTTCTCCCTTGGTTTCATCCCGCTCCTCATGAAGTAGGGCTCTACGTAAATACCCGTGTTCTTCATGTTCTTTATTATTATTATCTTTGATTACGTTTCTGCATTGTCATTTTCTACAGGAAGTCTTTGGCAGCGTCACACTACCCAAGCAACCATTTTCATGCATTGACATCAACTAAAATTGAGCCTTTCACACTTTTGGGGTTGAATACATAGATTCTTCGCTTACAAATAAAGACAATTTAGGTTATACTGTGACTTAGAGCTAAAAAAGCAATGTAAGAGGTCCCCTTCAGCATTTCTTTGAACTTCCTTGACCTCTTTTATGAGGCTATTCATAGAACTTTTCACACCTTAAAGTTGGAGTATTAGATAACCTTCTTTGTGCATGTGCAGACCACCTTAGTCAAGTTTCTCATATTTTATTTTATTTATGGTGTCACACCAGCCTTTTATTTGATATTCTCGTAAGAATTTTGATCCTTTGTTGTGCAGTAACACATCCACCAAGCATTTTCATATCCTCTGTAGACGTTCTCTACACATGTATGTAGATAACCACTCAACACTAATACTATAGATCATTGTAGGTCTCATTGCAACTTTACAATATTTTCCTTCGAGCTTCAGATGTATCTTATGACAAAGAACACATGAATCTCCTCTCAATTTCATCCATCCTATACTAATTTTATAAGTGACATCTCTATCATTTACTTTCACCTTTAAAAGATCGAATATAAGTATTTGAAAACATTTTTCTTCAATCTAAAATGTATTCCAAGAATTAACTGTCACGTTTTAAAATTATCCACCGTGGTTCTACTTAGTCGAAAGCCCCCGAATAGCCTTCCTCCAAAGCTCAAGTTTTATGTTGACTCATCTCCTATCTCATCCACTGAAACAATGTCATATCTAAGCAATTTGCACCAAGACACCGCCCCTTGTATGTGCTTTGTTAACTTGTTCATAATTAAGGTAAAAAAGGCAAGGACTCAGTGGATTCTTGATGTTGGTTGATGTCATGTATTGGCTATTGCTTAAAAGAGAACAGACATAAACATAATGCTGATTGTGTATAATGCAAATTAACCAAGAATTAGGCGGGGATTTTTTTGTAATGTGTTTACCATTTCCAATGTCGCTGATAGGGAAGAATTATCCCATTTGAGAGGGATAAACTCTTGGTGTTAAGAAGAAGAATAACCATGGTTAGGGACAAGTTAACTACCCCATCTCAACTAACCCCTCCAATTCATTATAGTTTAATCATTTCCTATTCAACACGATAACATTTCTTAGAATACCTCACTTTCGCTACTAATAAACATTTAATTTTTTGCCGCGGACCCATCTATCTAATTATTATCCAATCATATACTAAATGTACAATGTCATATTAACAACTTCTTAATATCATTCCCTTTGCCACCAATACAGTAGTGAGGATTAGCTCGGGTTCTATTTGATGGGTTATGTAATGGGTTAAAAGTTATCCTTGACTTTAGCTCGGGTTCTATCTTTTTTGCACCAGGTTCCCCTCAAACATTGAGCTTCTTCTTCCAGTTGCAGCTGTTTGGGCAATTTGGTAGTCGTGTAATGGGTTTCTTTTTTGTTCGGAACGTTTGTATGTAGGAAATGTGATTCTTTCAACTAAGACTCTCCTCGAGACTTGGCTTCTATAACCTGGTTTTTTAGTCTTTTTATAATCCATCCAGGGCAGATACTTTCATGTGTTTCCCCCCCTTTTTGCCTAAAAAACTTTAACCCTCAATCTGAACAGACGGGTTTAGTCATGCAGGAAAAAGTTAGACTTTTCACAAATCATTCAAGATAAATAATGGAGTGGTAGTCTGGTAGAAACATTTGGTTGCCCCCTACTCTATCTGTATATAGACATGAAAATTATTTGATTACTTTGTGATGTTAGGTCCATTGAGGGGTCTGCAATATGATCATTATTTCACTAGTTGCATTGCTAATAAATCATTTCCAAGTTTAAAAACAAACTTTGAATTGCAAGCTCATGGACCATATGCTATTTGTAAATGTGGAAATTTTCATGGGCGGCTGGTCCTTTAGCATCATTGAATGGAAACATCTTTACAATAGGATCTCGGTGCGCCTGACCTAATATCAAGTGAGAAATAAAACTAAAACAAAGTTTCCTATTTAGTGTTAAATGTGGCCTAATAGCAACTGTAGAGTTAGGTCGTAGTATTATTATTATCTCTTTATGTAACGTTTTCTTATTTCCTTATCTTTGATAGACCTCTCTGTAATTTACCCTTAAGGTCTCTCCCTATATAAGAGAGCCTAAGGTTTTTTTCTGATGACATCGAAGACTCTTTTCCCAACATGGTATCAGAGCCGCCCTAGGGCTCTCCACCCGCCTCCCTCTCCCCACCCGCCGCCCTCTTATCGACACGCCCTTCGCCGCCGCCTTTTTCTCGTTCCCGCACCCTGCCCTAGGCCCAGCCCCACTGCCAGCGGGCGCCAGGCGGTCTTCCCCAGCGATCCTAGCCGCCGCCAGCGGCTCCACGGCGCTCACAGTCGCCGCCGACTGTCCCCGACTGCTGCAGTAGGCCCCAGCATGGCCTCAAATTTCAGCGAAATTCGGTCGAATTTCTGTCGAATATCGATATCCTGTCGAAATCGAAATTCGACCGAAATGACCGAAATATGGGGGTCCTAGTACAAAAAATGACCGAAATGACCGAAATTTCTGTCGAAATTCCACCGAAATTTTGTTTTGGTCGATACCGAAATGGTGACCGAAACCGACATTTAAGGCCTTGGGCCCCAGCCACCGCCAGCCAGCCCCAGGCGGTCTTTCCCAGCACCGCCAGTAGCCGCCAGGCGCCTTGTGCCCTCTCCCAGGCGGTCCCAGTCACCGCTGTAGGTCCCGGCTCTCCCAGCAAGTCGCGCAGATACCTTGGTGACCCTAGGCGGCACCTAACAACCGGTTCAAGGGCTGTAAGCCTTCTCTAAGGCGTGCTCTAGTTCCCTCTTCGACCGAGATATGGGTTTGAGTGCGTAACGTCTACATATGCACTCAAATCCGATGCAGTTGGTGTAGACATTCATCACAGTGTCTATATACCCTTGTTCTTCTCCAAGCAGCAGTATGTCAGAATCGAAAGCCGATATGCCCTCCACCGGCGCATTCAAAGGTCCGGCGCCGATAGTGAAGATGGATGGGTCTAACTATGAGCTCTGGGCGATGCAGTTCATGAGCCTCATGAAGTCTAATGGTAAGAAACACATTCTTACCGAGGATGAGCCTGCAGAGAAGACAGGGATCTATGCCTCATGGGAGGCTGACGATGCCTACGCAAAGGTCTGGTTGTCTGGTACACTGACGATGGAGATTGCTAACGACGTCCTCCATCAGCCCACTGCCAAGGCAATGTGGGACATTCTTGCCGCTACTTATTCGCAAGTGCGAAATGAGACAAAGATGTTGCAGCTTCAGCATGACATCTTCACAATGAAGCAGAGCGACAGACCTTTCCATTCCCTATACACATCCCTAAGAGGGATGTTTGAGAAGCTATACATTGCCATTCCTCTCAATGCTACTCCTGGACAACATAAGATGTTTCGAAACGCCACCATGGTGGGTGTTCTACTTGCGGCTCTTGATCCTGAGTATGATGCCGTCCGGTCCCAGATTCTAGCTGATGCAGTTATTCCTCCAGTGGAGGATGTTTATAGAAGGCTCAGTCGCATTCCAGTCCCTTCCAGCTCTTCTACTCCACCCCCATCAGCGATGGCAATCTCACGTGGGAGAGGTGGACTGCATTCTGGCCGCGGTCGTGGACGTGGCAGTGGACCCCAGGGAAGGGGTGGTCGCTTCAGTCAGACATGCTCCTATTGTCACCGCACAGGACACTCAGAGGAGACATGCTATTCTAAGCATGGCTACCCAGCATCAGCACGTGTTGCAGAGCACTCTCAGTCTCCATTATCCTCTACTGCAGATAGTCGATTTGACGAACTTGTGGCCCGTCTCCGAGATATTATGCCACAGTCATCTGCTGATTCGTCTGGTGGCTCTTCAGGTATTGCTGCCACTGCTTTTGCCAGTTCAAAAGCCGCTGCGAGCACCTCAGGTAGATCTAATGCATTCACAACACCTCATGATATATCTGACTGGGTTATAGATTCCGGAGCTACACATCATCTCTGTCGAGATAGAGGTAGATTACAGGCCTACAGGGACATTCCTCCCGACCGTTTAGTGCAGATTGCAGATGGTACACATTCGCTCCTTGTTGGACAGGGAGATGTTTTTCTATCCTCCACTATGCAGCTACAAAACGTTCTACATGCTCCTGAGTTCTCAATGAATTTGCTATCTATTAGTCAGATTACGAAGGATTTGAATTGTCGTGCTATATTTGACCCGTCTTCTCTCATTTTTCAGGATATACTCACGGGCAAGGTGATTGGCTGTGGCTCTGAGCAGAATGATTTATATCGACTGGTTCGAGATTCCTATGCTGGCGTCTCCTCTCTTCCTGCTGGACCAGTCTCACCGTACATTTGGCATCTCCGGTTTGGTCACCTTCCGCTCCAGAAAATGCGCCATCTTCTGCCACAGATCTCTCCTAGTTCGTCGTTCCGATGCGAAGCGTGTCAGTTGGGAAAGCATCACAGGTCGAGCTTCCCAAGTCGTCCGAGTCGGAGCAATAGCTCCCCTTTTGAGTTGTTACATATAGATATATGGGGCCCGAGTCGTGTTCCTGATCATCAGGGGCACATGTTTTATCTTGTGGTAGTGGATGATTTCTCGCGTGTGTCGTGGGTCTTCCTTTTGAAAAATAAATCTGAAGCAGGAGATGTGATCAAGAACTTGCTTATGGAAATGCATAATGTTTTTTCTTCCTCTGTTAAATATGTTCGGACGGATAATGCCCTTGAATTTTGCACACGCTCACTGTCTCTATTTCTTTCATCAAAGGGTATTCTTCATCAAACCACTTGTGCGTATACCTCACAGCAAAATGGTGTGGCGGAAAGAAAGCATCGCCATCTCTTGGATATTACTCGTACACTGTTGATTTAGAGTTGTTCCCGTATTTCATTCTGGGGCGACGCTGTTCTTACTGCATGTTATCTGGTTAACCGAATGCCATCCTCAGTTCTTGGTGATAAGATACCTATCTCTGTTATTTTCCCAGACAAGGAGTTATTTTCACTGACTCCACGTGTCTTTGGTACTGTGGCCTTCGTTCATCGTCTGTCTCCCGGACTTGACAAACTCTCTCCTAGAGCAGTCAAGTGCGTCTTTGTTGGTTATTCCAGAACTCAGAAGGGCTACCGGTGTTAAGATCCTGCGACTAAGAGGTACTTCGTGAGTGCTGATGTCACTTTCTTCGAGTCGGTCATGTATTTTTCTCCTACAGGTGACAGAATGGTACCATCCACTACCACTGATTATATCTATGTTCCTCCACCACCTACATTGAGTACATCTGAGTTGTCTCCTGTACCTGTCTCCACGCCAGCACCACCACCTCCACCTCCACCTCCACCACCACCCAATCCACGACCTATCGTATCACCGTTACCTAAATTCTATACACGTCGGTCAGGTCCTGCTCAGATTACACAGCAGCCAATCATCACGCCTCAGGTATGTTCAGATGGCATTACTACTGACGGGTCAGGTTTGGTACATATGCATGATCCTTCAGTATAGGCAGACACTAGCCCATCCAGTACAACAATTGATGATCTTGACGTTCCGATTGCCATTCGGAAGCAGAGGAGGCAATGTGCCTCTTATCCTTTTGCTTCACAGGTTTCTTTTCACCGTCTCACTGGTGATTTTCAGAGGTTTGCCACAGCCTTGTCTTTCGTGGATATACCACGGACATACCAGGAAGCTTTGAAGAATGATTGCTGGAGATTAGCAATGGAAGAGGAGATGACGGCCTTACAGTCTCGTGGCACATGGTTTTTGGTCCCTGCACCTTTTGATGCATCAGTTGTGAGCTGTAAATGGGTCTTCACAGTCAAATATCATGCAGATGGCACGTTGGATAGGTACAAAGCACGCTTGGTCGCCCGTGGGATTACACAAACCTATGGTGTGGATTACATGGATACATTCTCTCTAGTGGCGAGACACTCTACACTTCGTATTCTCTTATCAGTGGCTGTGGTCCGTGATTGGAGCATATCTCAACTAGATGTCAAGAATGCCTTTTTGTATGGGGACCTACAGGAGAAAGTCTACATGCAACAACCACCTGGGTTTACTGCTAAGGGGGAGAATCAGATGGTCTGTAGACTTCACAAGGTGATATACGGCCTCAAACAGAGTCCGAGAGCATGGTTCCAGAAGCTGTCCAACCTGATTGAGCAACAAGGATTCAAGAGGTCAAATGCCGATCACTCATTGTTTGTGCAGAAGACATCGGCAGGTACGGTAGTCATTATGGTCTATGTGGATGATATTCTTGTTACAGGAGATGATGTTCAGGGCATAGAGAGGGCGAAGGCATTCCTAGGCCGACAGTTCGTTACAAAGGATCTTGGAACCCTAAGATATTTTCTGTGGTTGGAATTTGCAAGGAATGCACAAGGCTTGGTGATGACACAACGGAAGTATATTACAGACTTCCTGATTGAGACTGGCATAGATGGGTGCAAACCATCAAGTATTCCCATGGACCCTAGCATAAAGCTGTACGATGGTGATACAGATGAAGTAGATAAGAGGAGATATAGAGAAATGGTGGGAAAGCTCCTCTACATTACCATTACTCGTCCAGACATTGCATTTGCAGTTAGCAGGGTGAGCCAATTTATGGAACAACCAAGACAGGTTCACATGGATGCTATACACATGATACTGAGGTATCTGAAGTCTTCTCCAGGGTCAGGGCTGCTATTCAGAAAGGGCACAGACTTATCCATCTCAGCATGTGCAGATGCAGACTACGCAGGATGCCCTAAGGATCGAAAATCAACCTCAGGGTTTGCAGTCTTTGTTGGAGGCTCGTTGGTTTCTTGGAAAAGCAAGAAACAAACTGTTGTGGCAAGGTCCAATGCTGAATCCGAATATAGGGCCATGGCTCAAGCCAGCACGGAAATGATGTGGGTTCGCTCAGTACTAGAAGATCTACATGTAGTGGTGCCCGTACCTATGAAGCTTCAGTGTGACAATCAGGCTGCACTGTTCATTGCCAATAATCCAGCTTTCCATGAAAGGACCAAGCATATTGAAGTTGACTGCCATTATACTAGGGACTTGATCCAGAGAGGATTGATATCTACTACACATGTGAGTTCTGGAGATCAGACTGCAAATGTGTTCACCAAGCCACTGCTCAGAGGACCTTTTCAGAGATGTTCATCCAAGCTGAGCATGATAGATATCTATGCTCCACCTTGAGGGGGAGTGTAGAGTTAGTTCGTAGTATTATTATTATCTCTTTATGTAACGTTTTCTTATTTCCTTATCTTTGATAGACCTCTCTGTAATTTACCCTTAAGGTCTCTCCCTATATAAGAGAGCTTAAGGTTTTTTTTCTGAATGACATCGAAGACTCTTTTCCCAACAGCAACTATACAGGGACACTAAAATCAGGTCGCAGATGACACTCCATCAGTTAGCATATACTGTGTTTTTTTTAGTTGAAAGGGGGAACACTCCAGAGATGTCCGCCCCAAGCTTTTATTAAAGATGGAAGGGTTACTGTGCTTATTTTTTTGTCTTGATACTCCACAAGAAAGCACTATGCCCTTACTTTTGGTGATGGTTTAGTATTCATAACCGAAGTGGACTTGCAAGCTCCCCATTTCCATGTCCAGCATGCCACTTCTCTGATTTACCATGTTTTTCTAGAAATGAATTTTAACTATCACTTCCTGACATTTGAGCTTACTGTCTTGTAGCCTGCTGAGTCTTGTCCTTTATGGACATAGGTTTTGACTTTGACCAAGTGCACTCTGTGATGGCGATTAGAGGTGTAGTTATCTACCGGTATTTGACCATGGAACTTGGACAATGTGAAGTGATCGACACCTTACATGAGACTATTCTTTTGTTTCATTTTAATCATCAAATTTGGACCACTTTTCTTATATATAGTTTATAAATTTCTTGAGAAAATTAAATACAAAAAAAAATGAGTACCCCTATTCTTCTAAATCAGTTGAATTTATATTCCTTACATAAGAGAAGTAGAGCCTTCATGCAGTGATAAAAATTTCCGCAACTCGACCTAGAGATTACAGGTTCCACTTGTGGAGACAGTCTCCTGTGAAATCATGGTAAGATAAAAGAGTTTTCTTTTGAATGGAGAAAATAATTGTTAACTGCTTAAAATACATATTTCCACCGACACTTGGGCACTTTTAATAAACAAAAAATTTCAACTTGTTTAGCTTTCAATCATTTAAATGCCTGCTTTGATTGATGGCTAGGCGGACATGTCTTTGTAAATCAAGGTTTTGGAGATTGTTCTGGCCCTCAAAGTTGATTGGTTTGGTGGTTACATCAGTACTTATCTCGCCAGATGGTTTCTCCATCTTAATCGGATCCTCTGATTTTCTTTGCACTGGTCCAGCCAAATTAAAGAGGACTGAACTAACGATTTCAAGAATAAAACTGTTGTTCATGCTATGAAAATGCCTTTTATATGGTTAAACTACATCTCTGAAATGAGTCAACACAACACGGCAACCATCAAACAACAACAGCTGCAACCGTTATGAGAAAATGAAATCTAAAAACTAACCTGTCAAGAAGCTTTTATATTGACTTGACCTGTCCAAGCTATGAGATCGGAAATTCAGCCTACTTTAAAAGGTCAATCCTGTTTATAAGCTCCAGCTAGGTCACAATGGAAGGGTCAGATTACTTTCGATTAATAGTACACGTCCTTATCTTGCATCCTTTTCTACAAGAGGCTATTTCTGTGAATCAAAACCGTGACCTCTAGGCCACACAGTTGCTACTTCTGCGGTTGCACCAAATCTCCCTTTCAGCTAAAATTTTTGTTAGGTATAAAAGCCTGTCTGAGAATTATACAAGGCAGGTGGCCAGCTGCGCATCAGATATAAGGTGGTTGCATTTCACTGTAAGAAGGTTCGAAATCTCGATTTCGATTTTGTTTCGGTCACCTCCAATACTGAAATTTCGCCGAAATTTCGGGAAATTTCGTCAATTTCAGTTGAAAAGTCGGAAACGGCTCAAAAAACCATTTTTTTCAATTTTATTGTAAATTTTGATTTTCCAATTTATTAGAACAATAAATAACATATAAATACACAATTATTTCACAGATACTGCTCATCTATACCCCTTATATTGTACATATCGGTCATATCGGCCATATCGGTCATATTGTAGAATATGCTAGATATTGCAGATGGAGTTAATCTAAGTATTTCAAATAATGAAACAATAGATATACACTTAGGGCTTGTTTGGTTGCTGGGTTGGACTGGGTTGGGTTGGGGTACACGGTGTACCCCTCCTTCCAACCCTCTCAATTCTCCTCACAGTTTACTATTCACAGGGGTACAATTTACTATTCACAGGGGTACCCCAACCCAACCCAACCCAACTCAGTCCAACCCAGCAACCAAACAGGTCCTTATAGGCTTATAGCATACATATCAATCATCTTATCATCTATGACTATGACGGTATGTCATACACCATATCGAACATATCGTTGTTAAACAGAGTAATAATCTTACAAGTTACAACAAGTGAAAATACATATATTTCATGTAGAGTAATAAGAACATGCACATTAATGATCAATGTTATAAAAGATTAAAATATATTACCTGGTGATATGTTTGGTTCAGAACCAAGAGTTCCGCAGTGGATCTGAATCGCCCCCTTCCTTGTTGTCTCTCATAACGCATCGCAGATTCAATGAACTCGCAGTAGTTCTCCCATGTCATGTACGAGTACATTGCCTTGTAACCCATCACATACTGTCTGTATTGGTGGTCATCGATGCCTATGAGTATCCCGAGATGAGGATAATCAGCACTAGATCCGATATCACGAGTGGCACGACGAGGCTGCGAACTACTGGCCTGAAATCCTCGGGACGATGACGACGGAGTAGGAGAAGATCTCTGCGGAGGAGGAGGAGGAACTGACGTGTACTCAGGGAAGAAACCATAATTGTCACTCCTAAAGAAGCTTCCCTGGCTCTGCTCAGGTTGGCTACCTTGGTAGTTCTCACCGTTGTAGCTACTGTATCCCCCATACCCACTGTAATCATATGAATATGATGGAGGTGCATACGCTTGAGGAGGAGGAGGAGGTCCTGGAGGAGGAGCATGAACGTATTCCGGGAAGACGCCAAATGATCTCTCATCATGTGACGATCCAATCCGCCTAAAGGACTTGGTGTTCCTCCGCGATATGGGCTGTCAATGTCCATGCAGCTCAAGGAACCTACAGATGATATCAAATCGTCCATGTAGCTGTCGGTTGGACGATGGCCACGACCGTACTCGTAATCCATAGGTCCTGGACTCGGACTTGGAACAAACTGTCCATGTGTATTCCTTTGTCGCTCCATATATTCACGTCCTGCATGTAGCCTTTCCTCAAATCTTGTTTCTTGTGGTCCACAACCACCCCTTCGTGACCCACCTGAGTATGTTTCCCCACCATCACCAGGTCCACCACGACCAACATCATCATCATCTCCACTGTCATCCTTTGACTTTGATTTTGATTTGGAGCTAGTGGAGAGAATTTCATCAACAACCGCATCAATCTCGGCCTCCAACCCTCCAAGAGGGTTTGTAATCCGCCTGAATCTTGCCAAATAGTCACCTACGTCTACTCCCATTTGATGGCTTATTTTCTCATTTGGTCTTCCACCTGGTTGATCGAGAACGGGAGCACCATTGAAATTCATCCACATCTGGAGAACGTATTCATTAGTATCGTCATCATGCATCTTGAAAATGTATGCAAGATCAATAGGGTCTGTGTAGTCCTCTTTGTCTTGTCCCTCCCTTGCATGTTTCAACTTCAGCCTCAAGTTGTAATGCACGTAGACAAGATCATTGAGCTTCTATTCTCTCAACCTGTTCTGTCTCTTCGAATGGATCAAATTGAATGTGCTCCAATTCCTCTCACAACCACCAACAGATGCGGTTTGAGACAACACTTTCACAGCCACATTTCGTAGGTTGGGAGCTTCCATCCCGTATAATAACCACCATTCGGCTGCAAAAAACGAAAACGAGATAAATCAATAGTAGGAATAAATGAGCACACAATCAATGGTTTTATTTATCTTCGTCCCTACCAGGAAAAGTATTACCCCATCCATTTACCGCAGTAATTCGACCAAAGGGACCCAAGGCATCCAGAAAATACTTAACCTGCACACATAGGTTTAAGTCATAATATGTTACATAATACTCTTAAAGAATATTTTTGTGACTCCTAATTTAGCTTCAAATTGATGATTACCTCGTTCATGTACAAGATCTATAACTTCTCATCCTTGACAAGCTTCTCCACCACAATTTGTACAACTGCTAGAAGGCCAGCATTTGTACCAAGTCCATTCTTATATTGGTACTTAGGATTGAAGTAATAAGCTGGACACAAAGTCACGAACAAGCACAATACTCATATTCTAAAGATCTATAAAAATTTAAAAAATAAAAAACAAATTAGATTTTTACATAATACATACCGGCCTTGTGAAGAGGATGTGAGAGCATCTTGGACCAACGCTCGTCTATGATGTCCAACCATGTTTTGGATCCTTTTCCAACCGCTTCTCTGACCTTCTCTCTCATGCAGCGCATTGCCTCGTAGATCACTCCCATGGTGGGCTTCTTATCGCCATCCACGATCCGCAATGCAGAAACAACTGGATCCATGATCTTTGTGACCCGAGTCACGTCATCCCAAAACTTGATATCATTGATCAATGTCTCCACTTTCCGTCCTCCTTCAGTCCGAGCTCCAGGTATCTCGAATCATTCACCTTGGCAACACATGGTTTTCAACCTTGTCTTTTGTTGTTTGTGGCTTTGCAACACTATAAAATTGGTTGCAAAGCATGTGATGCCACACCTCACCAGCTCACCATTGCACATTCGCCTCATCAATGCCAACACTTTGCTTTGGTTGTAAATGAATGTGGTGATCGTTCGTGCTTTCTCCACCACCCTTGAGATGAGCTTCCTCTTGCTGAAATCCTTTAGAATTAAATCAATGCAATGTCCAGCAAACGGTGTCCAAAAAATTCCGTAGCTGCTGGACTTCATTATTGTTTCACCCGCTTTCTTGAAGTTGCTGCCATTATCCGTCACAATCTGGATAATGTGATCTTTCCCAACCTCTTTAATGACGTCCTTCATCAACTTCAGTAGGTACTTGTGGTCCTTCACATGATTAGATGCATCAACATATTTCAAAAAGATAGTCTTCCCATCACAATAAACAAGGAAGTTGATGATCTGCTTCCTCGTGTAGCTCGTCCATCCATCGCACATCAATGTCACCTCGTACTCTGGCCATCTCCTCCTCAACTCGGTGATGTACTCATTCATCTCCTCCTTCTCCATCCCCAGATATTTGTTCATTATCTCGTAGGATGTAGGAGCCTTCACTCCCGTTCCCGCTGCAGCGCTCTCATCAATGGCATGCTGCATAAATGGCCCGCTAGCAATGTTGGCAGGAATGCTCTCCCCAAAGAAGAGCTTGCTGATGGTCTTTCCTACCCTTTCTCGTGCATTGGTGAACATTCCCTTCACCGTTTTCTGCCTCGGATCCTTGCTTGCCTTGTATTGCATGAATCCGCTCCTCGTCAAGAAGGGTTCAATTCCCTTCCCCTTGTGTTTTTTGGTGGGTGGTGGTACTGGTGCACCTCCAGAACCACTCCCAATGCCACATGTACCATAGAAGCCGCCCCGTGCACCACCGAGTTCTCTCCTCTCGAACTCGCTCCTCATTGATTCTTTTGTTGCCCTTCTGTATGCCCTCCTCTCCGATGTAGTCTGAATGTCAACGGGTAGACAAAGTCATCGTCGTCTGAATCTGAAAGGACGTTGAATTCTTTCTCAAACATGAACTCTTTCAATTGTTCATCCCTTCTTACACTCTCTGTATCCCTTTCCTTCTTCCCGTCCAAGCTGGCCTTCACCTTGTCCCTCGCATCTTTGGGACAACGCGTGCACTTAGCAACATTCTTGTTATTGCCAACAAGATGTTGCTTCATCCTCGTGATCCCGCCTCCTCCCAACTTCTTTCCACAGAAATTGAATTGTGGTTTCGCTTTATTTCCATCATGAGCGGAGGCATACCTCCAACCAATGTCCCCACTGAATCGCCCCTCTGATCCTCAGAACTGTCAGATCCTGATCCGGAACCGGAATGTGACATGATGATGGTCACCGAAATCTGCGAGGAAATTGAAGAACAATTATTAAAGAGGTATACAATACGGCAAATTATGAATTTGCTAATTAATTTATGTTTTAATTTTCGGAGTTATTATATTTTTAATTTTTCTAACACCTAATACACACAAAATCATAAATACTTGATTTTTGAAATTGAAAGAATATTCTTAATATTCTGATTTTCAGAAAAAAACACCTTAGATCTATACATTTGGGTCTTAGATCTAGCAATTAGGGGACCATTTTCAAGAAAGAATATCCAAGTGACACAAAATATGTAAAAAACAATAGATGTAACATATGATTTTCGGATTTACTCAATTTTTAACTTTCATTTACAAAAAAAAATCCGAAACATGTTTTCTACTTCCATAACTTAAGATCCGAATTTATCATTGAAGAACTCATCATCGTTCCACATTAAAACACAAAAGCCCCAATTTCATCTTCTATAGATCTTACAAAATGTTCTCAAAGTATGTTTTACTTCATGTTATACACAAAATCCGAGATAATACGTTCATAACTATCTTTATTGTGCAATTAAAACACAAAACCCCTAATTTTCATCTCCAAATTTAAAACTATATATTCGAAATCTCTAAAAAAACACCATACCAAGCTATAACAACATCTTAAGAGAAGCCCCTAAAAAAATTAAGAATTTGATGAAGATTTGGCCAAATTTAGCTTACCTTGAAGCAAGATGGCCTTGGAGGAAGTTTGAGAAGTTTCTGCTGGAAGTCGGTCTAAATGGGAGAATTTTGACTAAAATTTCGGTCCATATCGCCATATGGGTGGATTTTTTAATGAGAGATTCCCTTTGTCGGACGAGATATCGATATGACCCGAAATCTCGCCGATATCTCACGAGATTTTGGTTGAAACCCGGGATATCGATATTCATATGGGTTCCGATACCCTCCACCCGTCGAAACCGAAATTTCGTCGAAATTTAGTTCCATGCGAATTAGCTTGTGCCAGAGCATATCTCATTGTTGGTGTGTGCAATGCTCTTACGAATGTGTTGTGCGGCACATTCTTGTTTACGTGCTGGTTTCACAAAGTCACCACATGACATAACTTGTGATGGGCATGGGAAAGGCTTGAATTTCGTGGATCATCTTTGTAAGGTTACTGATATTTTACTTAAATAAAGAACCCGGTTGAATTGACTTTGCAGTTCTCTTGGTTTGAATGGTGAAACATGTTGTGACCAGTTTTGGACCCCCCTTGAAAGTGTTTGTTGGACCTCCTTTATTTCTGGTTCCCATTCGGCCTAGCTTTTAAAATATTTATTACTATTATTGAAGTTCATAAACAATCATCTCGTCTCTCTCAAAAAGATGGAATATTTATTTTTCCTTAAAATTAGGAATTATGATAACTTATTTCAACCCCATTATTTCTGTTGGTATTTCCTAATGTGCGTAGCTGTTCCTCTCAATGACTAGTTATTCTGTGTAGGTGGAATATTAACTGCAGTATTGTCCTCTTAACAACAGTGCATCTGACACTTTTAAACTTGTGGTTTGCATAGAGAAGAGAAAATATATTACAAGCTGGCACGATGGACACCTTTGAAGGATCTTCCTAATTCTGAAGATTTTTTTTTGCAAATATATTTCTCCTGTAGCTTTGTCAAATTTTATGCACTACCTTTCTTTGCAGATGGTTGACAAATTAGATGAAGGTGTGGTTCCAGCAGAACTTGGACCTCTCGATTACAAAGGACTTTACAAGGCAATGTACTGTCTACTTGAAACTACCATACAATTATAATGATTTAACTCATAATGAAATTAGAATTTGAATGGTTGTGATACAAATACAAGTATTTGCTTGATTTTTTATTCCAACATTTGAAATGGATTTCAGGCTGTAGCAAAGGCCCTCTTTAGAGCGCACGTGGAAGGTAGGCTAAAGGTAATGTGTTCTCAGCATATGCATTCTGCTTGTCCTTCTGTTGGGACGTTATATTGAGACATTCCTGCAGAGCGAGATAATGAGCAAGCCTGAACTATTTGTAGAGCCTGATCCTGAGCTTCCTTTGGCTTTATTGGATCAAAAGGAGGTTTGTTACTGTCTCTCACTTTCTCAAATTACATGCTGCATTTTGTGGATTTTTATTGAATCTACAATCTACATGCTTCCAGGCTGGGAAGCGATTGCTATTAATTACCAACTCAGACTACCATTACACAAACAAAATGATGCAACATGCATTTAATAGATTTCTTCCAAATGATATGGGATGGAGGGATCTTTTTGATATGGTAAGCTTATCCTTGAATTCTTTGGTTCCAATTTGGCTGTAGTATTGGGGACACATTGCATTTTGCAGCATTGGTAACTTGGAGAGTTCTGTAGTGTTGCAAACTGTGGTGACGTTTAGTCATTCCACTTCCAAATATTAAGCTAAAATTTACCCGTATAGGTTATTGTGTCTGCAAGGAAGCCTGAATTTTTCCAGATGTCAAATCCATTGTATGAGGTGGTTACAGATGATGGGCTTATGCGGCCAAGCTTTACGGCTAGGCCAGGTAACCCTTTAATGGTTATTATCATGGTAACATGTGAAATTATGCATTTTGATTCAAGTTGTCTATGACTCCGTGCATCATTTTTTTTGGATTCTTCCCATTAATGGTTGTTGGCTAAGAGATTTTTTAATGATGCCATTCATTCTCCCTTTGGGCGATCTTTTGTTTGATTCATCTGATAAGAATCGAAGTAAGTTGGAGTCGAGATATCTTTTGGAGTTCTTTCTTTCTTAAGGTATATGTGAAGTGTCACGAGTCACGACATGGCTAAAGAGCATCTCAAATGAAGGCAAATAAAATAACAAAAGAATAATTAAAAGA
Organism: Ottelia alismoides; assembly: GCA_037367405.1. Taxonomy (NCBI): domain Eukaryota; kingdom Viridiplantae; phylum Streptophyta; class Magnoliopsida; order Alismatales; family Hydrocharitaceae; genus Ottelia; species Ottelia alismoides. The sequence goes on from JAZKJV010008631.1 coordinate 190,959, forward strand.
GTTCATAATAACACGGTCAACTAATTAGGCAAACATAGTGAACATATCAGGCATTCCACTTCATGTTGGACTATATATCAATATTGCTTGGCTTGGAAACAATAGCAGGCACATGTCTGCAAGGAAGTGCTTGGGGAAAATGCGGAGCTTACAAATTCATTATTTATAGGGTATGCATCAGTAGGTGGGCAATTGGCTCCTTCAAGGGTCCAATTACGACGCCCTTTTATGTTTAGTCCCACATCGGTTATTCATGGGACTTGAAGGCAAGGTTCGAAATTTCGATTTCGTTTCGCACCCTTGCCCCCAAATGGAAATTTCGGTGGAAATCTCGGAAATGGCTCAAAAAGTCGTTTTTCGCAAATTAAGATTATCCAAGTTATTTAAACAATAAATAACTTACAAATAACCGCTTATATCACACACATCGCTCATCTATACCCATTAGGTCACACATATCAATTAGATCGTTCATATCATTGTTAATGCTGATTGCTGACTGATAGATATTGGAAATGGATTTCATCCAAGATCAAAACAGTAAATAACTTACAAATATACACTTATATCACACATATCGATTATATGACCCTTGTATCACACATATTAGTCATATGAATATATCGTTGTTAATGTTGTTTGTTGACTGATAGATATTGGAAATAAAAAACAAAATAACTAAGTTAACCACACATAGAACACATCTTTTGTTCATAACCATATATATTGATATGCTTTGAATCCTAACGTATATAATGATATCTTTTGAATGTTAATCATCCGATTTGCTAAACCTACTTGAAGAACTATTGTATGCACTCCCCTATAGCACCATACCCTACCAACATGAGGGTCTCACTGTAGGGTATGGGGAAACCGATCGTCGTCGCTCAAGGACATACATATATAAGTACATAACAAATTAAATTGTTAATAATTAATATTATACTTAAGATATCGTAATTATTAATGTATAAAATATAAAGTTTAATATTTAGCTTAAATAAGTAGTGAAATCAAGCTCACATAGATAATGTCATTATATACGTAAATATTGTTGAAATATAGTCGATATCAGTCGAAATATGAGAAAAATTGTATTATAAACTATCAATTTCGATCGACATGGCTCAATATGTTGAATTATCATCAATATTTCAGCCCATCTCAGTTGAAATCCAAGAAATCGATAGAGAGGGAGTTTTGATATCCCCATGGTGTCGAAACCAAAATATCGACGAACTTTCACTGAAATTTCATCATGCTTGGAGATTCAGTTGGGGCTAAATAAGAAGCCCCACACCCATTGTGTCAGTTGTGAAAAGTTAATGATGACATCAACCCTTTGAGGTTATTCTCCCGCGGTTTCATCTCGCTCCTTATGGAGCAAGGTTCCATGTAAAATCATGGTGTTCATCATGATTAGTTTATTATCTCTAGTCACATTCATCATTTTCTACCTGGTACTTGAGTGGGTTCGATTCTCGAGGATTTACTTTATGTTTGTGATTTGTTAGAGATTCGACTAACATAGCAGATTCAGTTCTTGGTTATTCTTGGAAAATTTTCTTATGTTCATGAAGATTTATTCTTGAAGATTATTATTTGTTCATGATTGTGATCTGTTCGACATTCAAGAGGTCTATAGAGCTTTTTTTGAAAACCTGATACTGCAGAGATTCAACGATATCAAGCATCTTGCTCGAGTTTTGAAGATCATCAATCCAGTGTTTCTAATGAAACCCTAATTCTGCATCGACGCTTAAGACGATCAGAGCGGCCGCGATTCCAATCAAAAAGAGTTTGGATGAAATCCTAATTCAAGCCGCAACAACGAGTTCTCCAAGCATCACATCACAATCTTGATGTGCGTCTCTTGCCCAATCAAGGGTGGATATTATATGCATCGTCGAAGAAAAGCAATTTGCAGATCGAAGAATAAGATGAGAGAAAATGTTTGGGTTCTTCTCCCAATGATCCAGGTAATGACAGAGGTTTCCTTTTGAAATCCTAAGGGAAACTTGATGCCGACACACTGCGCACATGTTCTTCTCCGATCTACGTGTGGGCGCCGCTCGATGGTGATTCATACCTCTTCTTCGACCTCCTGGTGGTGCGAACCCCCCCCCCCCCCCCTCTCCAACAAGCATTGCCACCCCTTGTTCTAGGCTCCCATGACAGTACAAGGTACCATCCTCCTCTCACCACATGTGAGAGATATGATCTCCTCACATAGGCGGTGCCGTCCCCCAATGTTCAAGAAGGTGCTATGCAGTATTCAGTCGGAGGGGTCACTGCATAAAGAGTATGTGGTATGCGGGAGAGTTTGGTTTGGTATTTTTTTAGTATTAAAAAATATAAATAAATATTTAATATTATGTTAATATCCTCAGTCGTGAGAGTATGTGGGGAGTATGCGGTTTGTACGGGAGAGTATGGTTTTATGCGGGGAGTATGCGCTTTTATGCGATTTTATGTTATTATGCGGGTGGAAAAATAGCAACAGATAAGCGTCGCTATATGGACAGTTGCTAATGATATAACGATATATATGATATTCTTCGCTAATTATGAGTAAGAAAAATCATTTCGCAACGAATAATATTGTCGTTATATATTTAACAACGGTTAATTTAGTGATGGATTTTGAAAAAATCGTCACTATAGCTCAATTTTGTTGTAGTGTGAAATAAAATAGATCCCTTGATTATTGTGCATGTTTTGCCATGGGTGATTCTCTCCACCTATGAGCATGAATCAATTGGTATTGTAATTTTGTTGTAATAATCTTAGTTGCCCTCTTTATTACTCTATCTCTAATTTAGCAGCAAAGCTGTCGAGTACGAGTATGCTGCCAAGTATGCGGTTTACTTGGCCACTTTCCTGAACATTGCCGTCCCCTACAACCATCCGCTCAGCGATTCTCCAAGCCTTGTGCTCCAAGCTATCTAGTGGCATCTAGGGAGCCATCCAGATCTCCAGGCGATGGCAATCGCCTACCACACAAATGACCTTCGTGTGCATTCTGTTCACTCCATGCGACGACAGTCAGATGGGTTCTCCCGTCGAGAACCCTAAGAGATGAAGGGGCCCGATGCCCTCTCACTTGAATGCTATGGGCCCTATGGGCTCTTATATTAAAGAGAAAAAAGAAAAAAAAGGTGAAGGCTGTAATGAGTTGCTGCATTTTCAGGACCCAGTTCGGCCATGGCTCCCAAAAAAAGAGTTGCAAGTTTTTGAGCCCAAATTTGGGCCATGAGTTTTGGAAAAAAGAAAGGCAACGCACAAAAAATAGAAAGAAGAAAATCCTAAAAAAATTGAGATGGCTTATTATTTTTCCTATCTTTAATTTTCTTCTCCCAACTTGGTCTACATCATCTATTCCGACTAGTATGGGAGAAAGGTGGAGTATTGAGTAGAGTTCTGCTACTAAGAATAAGAGTCCACAAGTCAGATTCCAACTCTCCAGTTCTTTAGATTATTCTAGATTTCATATTCTACCCGTTTGATGCTCGCATGTGTGCGATTTATGTGAGAAATCCCCATCTTGATTTGCACTCAGGATTTTCATGTGAATCCACAGGGACTCCAGATTAGAGATCCCAATCTCCAAGCCATTGTGGACTCTGAGTTTTCATGTGGATTCATAGGGATTCGAGAGTAGAAACCCTATTTTCTGAGCCAGTGGGGGGTGGCACGGTTCTTTGATGAGGAGACTCTTTTTCAGACTCCATACTCCAACATCCATGGACTCCAGCGAGGACGTTTGCACAACTTTATCCAATTCATCCCTTCAGAGAGAGAGAGAGTAGTTGTGGGAGAGAGTTTTCCATGTGGAACTTATTCTAGTTTCAGTTACTCTGCACAATATATAGTATACTTTCTCCGACGAGGACTTTCTTGTATTATGTGAGCGAGGGCTTTTTTTCTATTTATACAAGCTGAGCATTGCATGCTCCAGGGAGGGGGAATGTTAGAGTATGCGTCAACAAGTGGTGGGTAATTGGATCCCTCCAGGGTACAATTACCATACCCTGTTATGTATAGTCCCACTTCGATTATTCGTGAGACTTGGAGATTCAGTGGGGCTATATAAGAAGCTCTACATCCATTATATCAGTTGGGAAAAGTTAATGATAACATCAGCCCTTTGAGGTTGTTCTCCCGTAGCTTTATCCCGTTCCTTATGGAGTAGGGTTCCACGTAAAATCCCAGTGTTCATTATGATAAGTTTATCATCATGATTAGTTTATTATCTCTGATATTATGCTTTCGCATTCATCGTTTTCTAAAATTACAAATGTAGAGCAATTGATCTTGCAATCTGCACTCATAAAAGTGGGTTATTGGTAAGAACTATTGCTGCATCGATCGCAGAAAATCAGAACCAGATGTTGCATAGGTGCATCGGATTATTGAGAAAAAAGGTTGCCTTGTCTTGTTATCAGACCCTCCCATGGATTCACAAAGACATTTTTCTTCTTGATCTTCTTTCTTAAGTTATTCCTCCATTAAATCACAATATGCTTCATGTGTTTTCAACATGATTTCCAATGTTTTTTTAATGAAATGAGTTTCAAATGTTTGCTGTTTCTAACAAGGAGATGATGCAGATATGGCTAATTCTGGCAATTGCTTTCTTAGGTGCCGTTCGGTTCATGGGGTAAACTCTACCCCCCTTAACCCACTCCTTTCTCTCTCATGTGGGCCCCACTTTTTTTTAATCTTTTTTAAAAAAATTAAATAAATTAATTCTCCATCATCAATTACATCAAAAAATAATATATTATACCATCATATCATATAAAAATTATAAACTACTCCACTTCTACTCACTTTTCCAAACTTCAATACAATCACATCACAATAACATTCCAATGCCTTCATAAACATAGAGACAACCGGAACGTATGCAATACATTCACATTTTGCACCAAATTATCAACATAGAATCTCACATCTAAGGAATCACCAAATTTCTTTTAGCCAAGAGCCCACACAGTCCACAAAACAACCTGCAGCCCACTTCGGTCCTAGTATCTTTTGTACATGTGGTATCCCTCACCCGCTTGCTTCGAAACTCATTCAGAATGCGTTTGACCCAATTGCAACTACCCATGTGTCTACCTACACCACGACCACATGCATACAAGAAAAGAACATGGGGTCTATGTCCTCATCTATGTTGCAAATATGACATGCTGTGTTTGTATACATGCCCATCTGCTTCTTAGCACCTTGGTAACCATCTCTCGCGTCTTTCAAGCCATACATGCATCCTCACCTTTAGCGGTGTCCTCACATTCCAAATTGTGACAACCCCATTTTCAAGTTATCAGAGCCCCTATATTAGATTTGGATAGTAAACAATAACTTTATTCAATAGTGCAATTAACATTAGGAAACTAAATGCATTAAAGAATGCTATAAAGAAAGAATTTAACTAATTTCTATTCATGAAATAATTGTTTACATTGAATATACTAATTTCCATTTGTTTTAAGTGGGCACCTTCTCAGCACTTCGTCCTTATTTCTTTCAAAATACTGTTTGATATGGTTCAAGTGGAAAGATGTTCGCAGATGGAACAAGGCTCACGCGATGCGCCTTGTTTTGGCTAGTAATCTCGGTTATGGGGTGGTGGGCTTGGCGTATTACATTCAAGGCCTATGAACAGTGATTACCAAGTGATGGTCAGGCTATCATGCTTGGTCATGCTAAGATGGAAATCTTCAGATGGCAAGTGTCATTACTGGAAGTTGACATAGGTGTTACCTATTATGGTAAACAAGAACACTTCTTCTTTGTTGTTGTCAATCTAAGTATGGGTTTTCTAGGACTGCCTTCAAGCCGCGACGATAGATGTTAGATGGATTCATGGACCTTTCTTCGTGGGGATTAGAGGTGTAAACGAGCCGAACCTGAGTGAACCAACCCAGGCTCAGTTCGGTTCGTTTAGCATATTTTCAGGCTCGGATTCAGTTCGGCTCGATTAAATGAAAACTGTAACCATGTTCGGTTCGGCTCAGGTAAGGTTCGTAAAGGTTCGGTTCGGCTCGTTAAAGGTTCGTTTAAGAATAGGGCAGCACCGTAACCTGCAGGGGAGGGTTTTGTTGGGGTTTCAGGAATAAAGAATAGGGACTTAGGGAGTGGATGCCTGGATGGGTTTGGAAAAACAAGGGAATAACTGATATCTTATGATAGAATGTCTTTTTTATCCTTATATATACAATATGCATGTATATATACTTTTATGTATGTATGTGTATATATAATCGAATGTATTTTTTATCCTTATATATATACAATATGTATGTATATATACTTTTATGTATGTATGTGTATCTCGCCGGATCTGGTTAGTGATTGCAACTTCTTGTGGGAACTGAGGTTGCCAGCGAGGATCACCTTTTTTTTCTGGCTCTTCAGGAGGATGAGGATTTTTACTCGCGACCGTTGTGCTCGTCTGCTCGGCTTGATCTCTAACAGATGCCTGCTTTGCGAGGTAGGGATAGAGACCTTAGAGCATCTTTTCTTCGACTGCACTTCTGTGGCCCCGATCTGGGACGATCCTGGCCTTGCCTGGGTGGGACGGGCCAGCATGGCTGATTTCTTCAGGACCCTGGTGGCGGCCAAGCAGCGGCCGCGGGAGGAGCTTCTGCGTCCTCTTGCTTTGGTTTGGTCTATTTGGCTGGCTAGAAACGGGGGTGTTGTTCTCGGGTCATAGATTCTACGTTGAGAATGTTTGTGCTGGAGCTTTGGGTCTGCTGCGCTCTTGGCAGCATTTGTAGCACTTCTTGTTTTTTCTTTTACCTTGTTTCTTTTTTAATGCATAGCCGGGGTGAACACCTTTGAGTGTCTCCCCCGTTTTTGAGTTTAAAAAAAATAATCGAACTTTTAACGAACTGAACCTGAGCGAACCTATGTTTTTGAAGTTTGGTTCGTTTATTTAATCGAGCCCAAACTCATGTTTAGGTTCGATTCATTTATTTCCGAATCGAATCTGAATCGAACTTTTAGCGAGCCGAATCTGAGCGAATGTCGAACCTGAGAATTTTTGACAGCCCTAGTGGGGATATGGTCTACTCAGTTTGCCCTCTTGTTTGTGTTTGTGGATCGATGAAGATCAGAGTGTTGTTTGTTGATAGTGGCAATTTGCATTCATCTTGCGGTGAGATTATTTATACTTCTCAATGGCTCCTTTTGAGGTCTGTGACTCAAACACCTTATTGCCATGGGTTTATCGTTGTTGTGATTTTTTGCTAGTGAAGAATGCTCTTGAAGACATCAGTAAGGTGAAGTGTCACGCCCCTAGGACCGTATACTCGTCAAATCATATCCACACGCACATAATTCCACATTCAAAATACACAAGCAGGAGAAAATAACATAAAAGATAGAAAATTAAAAATTTCCTTTCCAATTCACACAATATCCATGTAACAGTCTATGTCCACAATATATACATGTATGCATTAAGAGATGTCCAAATTGCATTATCTCAAAACAAAAGTATAAGTGTAAGCGGTAAAAATGCACAAGTCTGTAAGTAGCATAAAAGGTGTAGTTGCTTCAAAGTAACTTCTATCCACAAGTTGCTCACTGTTGCGACTTCTCCTACATACCTATCGGATCTGCGCAGAAGGGTTATGAGCAATTGCTCAGTACGATAATAAATAAACTACAACAAAAGCAATGTACTAAAGTAAAGTGTAGAAAAAAGCAACTAGGTATCCCGCCCATACCACTCACAACTCTTCGATCTTTTTGTTAATTAGTATTTACTAAGTATAGTGGATAGTCTACGGTTTTGATTCACATGGAACCTTATGCTATGACTCTAAGGCATTTAGTAACTTGGGGTTGGGGTTCCTCTGTAGGCATGCGATGGGGTACGAGCATCCTAGCAAAGTTCCCACCACATCCACTATTTTTCAATCAAGTATTTAACTCTTCCTTAGTTTCATTTGTGTAATCCCATAATTTTACCAAATTTTCCACACATCAATTCAGATTTCCAATCACAAGATGTCACCACTCATGCGAAACCATCGCAAACCATTACATCAAGTCCATTTTATTCCATCCATTTAATAATGTTAAGATAAGTCGCTCGATTCCACAATAATCAACTATAAGGTAGAAAAGGACACAAAATTTGATCATCGAAACCAACCAAGTCCACTACTCATCACTAAGGGTCTACGGTGGTAGGGTACGAGTAGAAGTACACGATTTGATTTTTAAAGGATCCGATTCACAACTCAACTCACTCATTGTAGCAAGAAAGTCATTTACGACTACCTTCGATTTTCTCCAGATATGGGGCAAATCGATAAACACCTCCTCCGCTAACCACAAATCCTGAACTCTCCTCTTAGTGCTGCCACCTAGAGTACTAACTAATGTGACATATGCTGTGTCAGCATCTAGGTATTAGCCATAAGTGAAAAGCAGAACATAGACTACCGAGCACACAACTTTGTATGGGCTTTGTCAAGGGGCACCACAACCCTATTGCATAATCATCCATTGCCTTTGTTGTCCGTCGATGGTAATAATGGCTGTCACTGGTGGAATTTCTTCAATGGTGTTACTATCTTCTTTTTAATTTTATATTTGTTTTATAATCAGATTTGAGGGGGATTGCCACAGATGCGGTAATGTTTGGCTTTATTTTTGTCAGTGCCACTGCATCTACAAGAGTTGATGGTGTTGATGGAGGTTGTTACTATTCCTTTCTTCTTGGTTATCATCAAATTCATATTGTATGGATTTCATAATGGACAAATCTTCATAATGACATCTCCTCTTTTTTTTTTCTTTTTGTTGTCATCGGTGTCGTGTTGCACGATTGTTGCATTAGCTGGAATTTTTGTTGAAGATCATACCATTTGTGATCCAAGATCCCAACGAGCATTCTACCTTCAAACACAATCTTTAATAAGTCTTCACTTTCCGTCGATCCAAGTACGAATATGAACCATAATCCATATAGCTTGTGATACATTCCACTCCAAAGTTCAACATGATCTTTGAATTGTAGGGACGATTCTAAATCCATGCTCTGATAGAGATTGATGCACATCGAAATTCGAATGAGGACAAATTTTAGATGATGGGGGAAATAAAGGGAGGCATGTTGGAACACAGGTTGTTGGGAGAAGAAAGCATGGATATGCACATGAGAGAAGGATGAAGAAGAGGAGAGATTTGCAAAATATGGTGGCTATCTCATACCCTTAGGAAGTCGCTTCAGACTTTCAAAAGGGCAAGGGGTTGCTATGAAGGAGGAGCACATGTACATATCTAAAGTGCCCTACCATTCTGCTATCGATAGATGCATGCAACAGACCAGATATCTCCCATAGTTGGAGATGTAAACAGATTCATAACAATTTATGGCAGTGAATACTAGAAATATATGAAGTGCATGATACGATATTTTAAAGATACATCTAACATGACATTAAGAATGGAAACATTGACATGTGTATTTGAGGTTTTTTGGATTCGAATTCTGCAGATTACATCAATGATATAAAAATGACATGCATCTTTTGGGGGGTGGAGCCATTAGTTGGATCTCGATACAGAAGACAGTGGCCATCTTGGTCACAAAGGTAAAATATGTAGCATTTACTGAAGCATGTATGGAAATGATATGGCTTAAGGGTCTGATAAAGAAATGGAACAAGGGGATTGATATTTGTCGGCTATTCAATGGTAGTTGGAGTGCAATTCCTCTTGCAAAGCTCGAGACCTGGCTGCGGGAAATTTTTCTATAATCCTTACCTTTTTAGTATATTTTGGTACGGACACCCCAGAGTGTTTCCCTTTTTTTGACTCAAAAATATTCCTCTGGTAAAGAATTATGTCTTTCATTCCATGAAAACGTATGTTGATGTAAAGTATTATTTCAATCTGGCAGTTGGAGGATGGTTAGTTTGACCTGAAGAAAATTCACACTTTTGAAGATCATGTGAATATGCTCACCAAGTCTAATACAGTGGAGAAGTTAACTTAACTGCATATTTAACTTCTACTAGTCTTTAAATGTAGAAGGCAAGAAAAGCCTTAGAGCAACAAAAATGATGATGAGAAAGGGAATACATGGATCAATATTATGTGGCCCTAGGGTTCTCTTTGTATAGAGAGGAAACCTAGAGGCGGAAAAGAAGTTGCGCGGTTGGGCTACATAGATGCCCTATTGAACTTACACATTAAAAGGAAAGAAATGATGTCATACTATAATTACAATAATACTATAACATATGCTAATCAAAGCATGAAGTCAATTTGCAAGCCTTCAAGATGGGGACTAATGAGGGTTCTCGCGTGAAAATTGATCAGGTACCCTCAGTGTTGCAGAAGTCGGTATTCGATATTTTGTCAGAGGGGTCACTGAATAGAGAATAATTGGTATTCGGACGACTATTTGGAATTATTCGTTTTTGTATTTTTAATTATTTATAATTTAAAAATGATTTTTAATACATATATTCTTATATATTTATACATATATTGCCATCAATCAACAAAAATCCATGATAAAAGTATCGATTAACAACATACATATACAGAGCTTTGACATTTTTGATGATATCATGACAAATGGTAATTCTTGAGAATTTAAAAAAATAAAAATTCAAGCAGTTAACTACCAGTCGACCGAATAGTCGGCCAATCGGCCTAATAATCGAACCGTCTAATCGGTTAGGTCGACTATTGGCCGACTAAAGGTTATTCAGTCAAGGACCCCCGCACCTCATAGTCGGACCGAATAGTCTAGTCGGCCTAGTTGATCGGCTATTGCAACACTGGGTACCCTATATAACGAATCAACTCCGTCGATTTTGTAATGTACAGGGGATATACTAGTAATTTTATATAACCATGTAAGACTAACATTGCGGTATAAGAGTGCTCTTTCTGGGTTTGCCTATCATTGTTCTCCTACATACTATTTTTGTGAAAGAGAAAGAGAGCATAGTGTGAGCAGTGGAGTAGGCACATCATTGAACCACTGTATCTCTTTGTGCATTGTAAATGTGCATGTTTTTCTTCTTGATGGAGTTTGTGCTTGTTCTTGTTCATCGGTTCTGTTCCCAACAAACTATGGACTTCAAATTTATACTGCAGTAGCAAGTAGTGAAATTCAAATTTTTGCAGAAGTAGCACCCTCTAAATTTTCTTAAATGATTGTTACATAACATTTTTAGCCTCTTATTTTAAATTCGGTCATTATTTAGGGATTTTTACACTTGTACCCTTCTGTTAATGTACTATTATGGACGTGTCATAACAGAATGACACTAGTATGAATTTTATAAGAATATTAGGGCACAAGTATAACTGCAAAAAAGTTAAGGGCACAAGTGTTATTGTAAAACTTGGAAAGGTACAAGTCTAGAAATCCCATTCATTTGTTAATAGTAATCATTGCTGTTACAATTAGATTAGATTTTTTATTTTATTCAACCTCAGTAATACTTATACTAAAACATAGTTCTGATTTTTATTTGTTTCAACTGTCCAATTTAGGAGGCTTGTACTCTGGTGGTAGTGCTCAGATGGTTGAGAAGTGTCTGGGTGTTCAAGGTGATGAAATTTTATATGTGGGGGATCATATCTACACAGATGTCAGCCAATCAAAGGTTCATTTACGGTGGAGAACAGCATTAATATGTCGTGAGTTGGAGGATGAGGTTAGGTTCTTTCAAAGTTCAAAGTACCAAAATTTTTTCCATGGGGTTAACTTAGTCGTGAAAACATTGTAGTCTTCGTGCTTGCTTTACCACTGGCTAGTTGATGTGGACCTGTGGTGAAGATATAGGAACTTGTCATTCTGTGCATTCACGAAGAGCCGGCGATCTCTCTTTCATACAGATTTTATTTTTATCTAAGATGCAAAATGACATCATCATATAGGAAGCTTTGTGGGAATCTGTAGTTGATGAGTATCTTGTGTATCTGGTCTTGTTTGTTGTTGTTGTTGGTTGATGATCACCATTATCTGCTGCTGATTGGATATATGATAGGTTCAGAGCTCTTATTTTGTTGTATTGGTTTGTATTGAAGCTCTGTTTTTTTATTTCTTTTTAATTTCTTACATATTCAAATGAGAAAGTATGATGTGTATATTTCATCCAAGAAGCCCTAACCTTCACTTTTATAGTGAGGCAACGGAAAAATAAGAATAAGATCTTCCATGAGAACCAAACAACAGAAGAACACCCAGAAATTAGAAAAATACAAATCTAAGTTGATCTCCTCCATTAAGGCCGGAGCATATATATTATATATCAATCATGCTTAGCTTGAAACATCATTGCTTAAATTGGCCATTCGGGAGATCCTTGGTAAAGATATCTACCATTTGATTCTTTGAACGGACAACACACATGGTGAAGATATCTGCCATTTGATTCTTTGAACGGACAACACACACACACATAAACTCTTTATGTATCATGTCTTAGGCGTACTGGCAGCCAACTTCTACTTCTTGCGTATGCTTGTGATAAGCAAGGTTGGTGTTAGAAACAGACGACTTGGTGCTATATTTTAACTCCATCTAATCATCGACAAAGGTGGAAGTTACTCATAATCGACCGCACACAAATCGGCTCTGCACTCGTTTGGGCCATAGCTAGATACTCCAGTTTTGCATTTGAGTCAGAGACAATAAATTGTGCTTATTTAGTTAACCATATTGCTATCGACATAGCTGCTTAAAGCTTGCGGTAAACTTCCTATCAGATGTACATCCGACATTTTGAATCTGTGTAAGCCATGACAGAGTGTGCTTCCTTTAGGAAGAGGAGCCCCTTTCTAGGGCATGACTTAGGGTATCTGAGAATCATCATAGCAACTTCCCCAATGTACCTTACGTCATAAGAGATACTCAATCCATTTACTTCCCTCGGGCCTCGAGAGACCAGAGTTGTGCACTACTGCCACTGGATCTACATCATGGAGGTGTGCTTTTGGTACCATGAGAATACTAGTTGGCTTGGCTCCTGTAACTAATAGGTTATGTATTTTCCGTAGGATGTTATTATCCCATATTTGTTTTGGGTAAGTTTTATTCCAAGAAAGTATCTAAGATTGTCCAAGTCTTTACATCTGTTTTCAATAATTATATTTGCTTTTTGTAATGCCATGCTCATTATCGCTTGTAAGAATAATATTGTTACATAAACTAGCATGACTAAAATCTCCTTCTTACTTGTGTTTACGTAGAGTGAGCCATCAATAGATGAAAGATAAAATCCAAGGCCCTTGACCACTTTAAAGACCTTATAAATCTAAACTCATGCATTTTGCTTTAAGCCATATATTAAGTTATGGAGCATGCGCTCATAACATTCCTCATGAATCTCAAAATCACGTAGATGTTGCACGTTACCTTTCTTCCGTGGATCGACATAAAGGAAAGCATTCTTGATATCCAAGTAGTACATGCCCTAGTTGAGGTGAACCATAACTGAAACAAGAATCCACATTGTAGAAATCCGAGCCACTGGAGAGAACATGTTAAAGAAATCAACTGCATAGGTAAGCGAAAAGCCCAAGGCAACCAATTGAGCCTTGTACCTTTCAATGGACCCATCAAGGAGGTATATAACGGTGGGCACTCATTTTCACCTAACTATAGTTGTGCTAAGAGGAGGATCAATTAACACCCAAGTATGTGGACTCTATTGTGTAGACATTGCAACATCCAGGGCTACACATAGGATTGCCAAAAAATTCTTAGATTTGATTTTGCCTAAGATTCCATTTAGTTTATTTGGTTAAGAATTGTTTTGAAAATAAATAAACCGAACCTTTAGATTTGTTTCTATAAATGAATCAAACCTGGATTAGGTAGGTTCATGTAGGTGCGACTCATTAAAGTCATGGCCTCAAATTTCAGCGAAATTCAGTCGAATTTCTGTTGAATATCGACATCCTGTCGAAATTGAAATTCGACCGAAATGACCGGAATGACTGAAATATGAGGGCCTTAGTACAAAAAATGACCGAAATGATCGAAATTTCGATCGAATTTCGACCGAAATTCCACCGAAACTCCGTTTTGATCGGTCATCACAAATCAACATTTAGGGCCTTGGTTAAAGCTATGATAAATTTAACATAGATATGTCATGCATAGATAGAAATTATGAAAATTTAATTACTCCTTATTAAATACTAAGCATAAAAATTCTTTCTTTAAAAAATTCTCATGTATCTAATGAATTTGGTAACAATTAAATGAAGCAAATCATCTATATCAGGGATTTAAATTTCGCGAAATTTCGGCGAAATTTCGCCGAAATTTCGGTTTCAACAGGGAGGGTCTTTCGAAACACCTATATATATATATATATCGATTTCCCGGATTTTGACCGAAATGGGTCGAAATATCTTCAGTTCAAAATTTCTCGGATTTCGACTGATATGGGCGAAATTTCGCCGATACCTATGTAAATCAACGATATTAATCATGTGATCTTAATTTTAATCATTTTACTAACTATTTAGTATTTACCAATTCTTTATATCAAAACACATAATGATTTATATATTTTGTTTCGGGTTTAGGGTATGGTGCAATATGGGGGATGCGTACAATGTTTCTTCAACGTACGGAGCTTCACCTCCCTTTGCAATAGAGATGAAATAACTCTATAGATTCTAGAGACCCGCTATAGCTTCTTTGCTTCATTCCTTTTGTCATTTATCTTTGTAAAAAATATCATCTTTGCTGTAAGTCTATAATTATATATGTAATTCACTAGAACTGCGCCTACGTCCATTATTTCTATGAACTAAACATTGTCTTATTAATCATTATCTACATTTTAGAATAAAAATACTCATCTATTTTTTCTGAACAAAAAAACATCTTATAAGTATTTTTAACTTAGTTATTTTAATTTCGATTCAAATATCTATCAGTCAACTCAATGATATGCTCCGATATGTGCGATATAAGGCATATGGATGAGAGATATGTGTGATATAAGTGTGCATTTGTTAGCTATTATTGTTTTAAGAACTTGGATTTAATTATATCCATTTCCAATATGTATCAATCAATAATCAACCTTAACAACGAAATGACCGATATGACCGATATGTGCGATATAAGGCATATGGATGAGATATGTGTGATATAAGTACGCATTTGTTAGCTATTGTTGTTTTAAGAACTTGGATTTAATGAATCCATTTCCAATATGTATCCATCAATAATCAGCCTTAACAACGAAATGATCGATATGACCGATATGACCGATATGTGCGATATAAGGGGCATATATGAGCAATATGTATGATAAAATTGTGTATATGTGAGCTATTTATTGTTGTAAATAACTTGAAAGATCTTAATTTGCAAAAAAATGGTCGAAAAATGACTTTTTGAGCCATTTCCGAAATTTCCACCAAAATCGTCGAAATTCGCCGAAATATCGGCGAAATTTCGGTGTTGGAGGTGACCGAAACGAAATCGAAATCGAGATTTCGAACCTTGGTTGAAGTGCGTACGATTGAAGTGAAGAAGAGTCTAAATATACATTGTTAAACAATTGTTCTTTAAAAATCCTTAATCAATGTAAAATTGGGTATAAAATGGACATTATTCAAGATTTGTTCTTAATCATACTTTTAACGAATCGAATTGAACTTCGTGAACCAGGATCAACTGAAATCGAGCATGAACACTATCTTCAGCTTGTCGAA
The DNA here is from genome assembly GCA_037367405.1 of Ottelia alismoides. NCBI lineage: Eukaryota > Viridiplantae > Streptophyta > Magnoliopsida > Alismatales > Hydrocharitaceae > Ottelia > Ottelia alismoides. The sequence goes on from JAZKJV010008631.1 coordinate 206,694, forward strand.
TTAAACTGAACTTGAACTTGTGTCCTTAAATATGTTAAATAAATTGAACAAAACCTGGGTAGGTTTGTGACGCCATCGGATTCGGGTACCCATTTACACGACATTCACGGTACTTCATTCAATAATGATCGCATCAGACAATATGAAATTGTGGGGAAATTTTTCGCGTTTCGCATTTGACATTCATAAACAATATAACAATAATAAAAACAACAATAAGTACCACCAATTTGCATTTCATTAATTTTCATTATACAATATGTAACAAAAAAGCTGACAATGTTTACAGGTATCCCAAAATGTACAGAAGAGAAAGAAAAACACTACAACAGAAAGTGAGCCAAAAACTGTAACAACTGTACCGTCTGATATAGCAGCGGATGCTCGATATCATCAATCAGCTACTGCGACGCAAGCTTTTTACCTGCCAAACATGCAAGGAACAAGAGGACGCTAACAGATGTGCACATTTCAGCATATTAAAAATAATAACAAGTAATTTAATGTGTCCAAAAGAAAGCAAGTAGAAAGGCATTGATATATAAAATTTATAGCTACTTGCGTGGTAAATTATTTTCAAGCTGCTTTATTTGTATGCCACATGATTTCTCATCACCCCGTAACTTCTGTATATTATAACGTTTTCATATATTAGTTGATGACCCATATGTGTATGCTATTTTCTCTGTCATTTAGAGATCTTGTTTATGGATCTTGATGATGAGAAAGATGAAGTTTTGATCTGATTCTTGATTCTAGCTAACTTCTCACGTCTAGAAGATAGTCTGCGGTCTTGGTCTGAGGTTGATTTTACACTATGACTCTAAGGTGTGAAGAATACCTTAGGGTTGAGGTGCCTCTGTAGGCATGCAGTGAGGTGTGCCTCTGTAGGCATGCAGTGAGGTGTAATGCATCCTAACTATGTTCCCAACACGTCCACTAGCTTATCTTATCACTCATAGTAGTAATTCTGAGATCCGATGAATTATCGATGATCGAGGATTTATGATAAATGATGATTCTGTCCAAACTCAACTATTAGTCAAACTCAATTGTGATTGATCTTGACTCTAGCCAAACTCAATTGCAATTGATCTCCTCTCTTAGCCAAACTCAACTGTAATTCATTTCAATGTTCAATATAACTCCTCCAGGTTCAACTGTAACTGATTCGGATGTAGCTATCGCTAAGACTATTGACAGAACAGTAACCAAAACTCAAGCGGTAAGGAAGTCTCCTAAGAGACTCTTCCGTCTCACACTCTAAGTGGAGGTGCGGTCCAACAGAGGGATATGTCTACTCCAAAACTACACCACTGAGACGAGTGAGAGACTCTTCGGAAAAGTCACTCTAGACGGGCCTGCCCGGTATGGGCTAACGAGCTCGTAAGAAAAACTATAATCGAGAGCCCCCCAACCTAGTTACCCTAAAACAGAGGGTTAACAGAACCAGTGTTCACGAAAGCGGCCCGTGCGGCCGCTTATGCGGCCGCATATGCGTATGCGGTGCCCTTAGCGCACCGCTTTCCTGAAGCCCCCCATTATGCGCCCTGTGCGCTTATGCGGGCCGTATATGCGGGCTATGCGGCCGCATATGCGGTCTGTGCGGCCGCATACACATTTTTTATTTATTTTTTTATTTTTTAATTTGTGCCATGTTTTGTTGTGTTATTTATGCCATGTTTTCCTTGCTTTTGCATGTATGCCAACCAAACATTCCATGACTATTTAAATCCATCGTTAAAGTAGTTGTACCGCGAGATTGAAGTAAACATGCAAGGAAGAAAAAGAATAATATACTGATAATTTAACAAACTAATTTAGACAACTAATAGTTATTATGAATGCAATATATTATATGTAAAATTTGGTACTTTTGATGGAGGATCAATTATAAATATAACAACAGAGATAAATGGCATTATATTCAACAATAGAGGCATTTTGTGCGCTAACTTTTTTATTTTGTTGATTGTTACCAATTATTTGTGAGCTAACCTTTCTAGTGAAGTATTGATATTTGATTGATAGAGATTGTTTTGAACTCTATATGAAAGTTATTTTTCTTAGATCTTCTGTTGGACCACTATTGTACATAAGTTTGATTCTGTTGTAGTCACTTTTGTATTTATTTATTTATTTTTAAATAAAAAATTAGGAAACCGCATAGAACCGCATATACCCCGCATATGCCCCCGCATACCGCTTAAGCGCTATTCAGTGACCTGTCCGAACGCATACGCATACCGCTTTCCTGAACCTTGAACAGAACTGGTAAAAAGTTGGGATCCCAACTAGGCGTAAAAACACCGCGAGCTCGCGTAAAAACTGTGAAAAGGACTGGGATCCTAGACCCACGCACTTGGCGACCGCTGCCCTAACCTGGCTTCCTTTCCTCTGCTCAGTTGAGGGTCACCGCGCCCTCTACCAATTCACCGTCATACTTAGATATTTGATTTCTCAATCCTCTCTTAATCTCTTCTGTGATCAACTGAACAGATCTAGATATCTTATCAATAAACTCTTCTCAATAGTGATAAATATTTAGTAGAGTATACTTAAAGGATGATTGTCATGATGATGACCAGTCTTTGTGATCACAAGTTACTATAGATGATGTAATCATATCTGGGATGTTTCTTGGATAATGGTTCCGTATATGTTACACCTTAATGTTAAAGGAATGCTTCCGACCTCCATCCCACATCATTGATGGTCACTAGGGCCGCACCTTTGCACCTCCATATCTAAGCATGCCAATGAGCCATATGAGCTTGCCTCCAAGCATATGGCCTGACCAGAACTAAACACCTTGTTGACGTCATACCAATGGTTCCTACCACATGCATGTTGTTAGCTTCTCCAACTACAAGTGCATACCAAAAGACCTCCAACTACCATAATGAACTCAAGGCACGAATACTAGACAAGCAAAAATAACAAAACGATAAAATTCAATGAAGATTCTGTCCATCCCATGGGTATGTGTCACGTGCATTTAGCTTCTCTATCTTATATATACGTATATGTAATTGAAATTAGAATCTTATATATAACACGATACTCCACTAAAATATTTGATTTAGTTTAAACCAATCAATAAATAGAACCTGATGGTAGCTAAATTTCATTCCAGACATCCATTTTGATTTTCACATAAAGGATTTGGAAACAGGAATTTACTTGAAACTAACTCAGACTATATTGAATAAATTGAGAACCTATTTCTTGTTTATCTATCATTGTTCAGATAATCATGTTTACTTTATCTTTATGCTATATATACATGTGCAAGTCCCAACCCACAGGACATTGATGGGAGTTTTTTTTATATCGAGCATTCATCCATATAAAAAAACCATCAGATGGGAAAATTGAGTATTAACTACCAAAGATACACTTTACACTTTGTTAATCATGCTAATCATTACGTACCTTTTAAATGTGTGTGGTAGCTCCTCTCCAAGACATGTCATAACTAATTCCTTCGTATATGTTTCAATGGTATGAAGCACGAACAATCAATTCCAAAGCATTAACTTAAAACCTAATGTTAGCTTTCCCAAAAGATTCTAGCAACAAAAAATTTTTGAACCTTACCTACCACAAAGCTCCTGTAACTTAACTTAAAGTAGCCATTACCCTTATACCAATCCAAAAAGGCCCCTATAAGAGTCCTAAAGGTTCTTAGATCCTTTTTTGTAACTTTTAAAAGCAATTAAAAGTATATTTTTTTTTCATTCCCTAGAATGTATCTTTCTATTCCCTGGAATGTATCTATTTAATCCAATCTGGGAATCAAAAGAAGATTTACATGATGTTCGTAAAGAAACAAAATGTTCGATAAGCAATGATACTTCAATACATCTATGATTGCAATTATTAGCAACTCTAGGATAAGAATGCATGCATGACAACAATAAGGGGAGGAGAATTGTACATTAAATTGCCTCAAATTTGGAGGAGAAGGAGGCTTAATCAGAGCTTGCATGCAACAATTTTAAATGTTAACCTGTCATAATTTATCAAAGCTTGCATGCAACAGTTTAAATAGTGTCTTTTGCAATCATGTTATACAAACCCTAATCGAGTTAGGTTCTGCTTTATTCGGATTCAGATGTTACAATTATAAAAACCTCCAAGGGAGTCTCGTCCTCGAGACTCTAGTCGAGACCACTATGTGTCTTGTTTGGATTTCATCTGGTCATAAAAAGCTCAAAGGGTTTTGACCCATAAAAACCTCAAATGGAAAACAAGCCATATTCTTTTAAAATATAAATAATTATAAGGCATGTTTTGATGATTACCTGAGAAGAGCTGCGGGTATCGAGCCCGCATGTCTTCTTCAGTCTTCCATATCACCTCTTCGACATCATGTCGGTGCTACAACACCTTGACCAAGGGAATCTCTTTGCTGCGAAGCTTCTTCACAGCACCGTCAAGAATCTGCACTGTCCTCTCCTCATATGTCAAATCGGACTCCACGTTTAGGTTCTCGTAGCTGATTACGTGTCGATTGTCGTGTACATACTTCCTCAGGTTGGATATGTGAAATATGTCGTTGATAGCAGAAAGATGTGGACGAGGGCTACTCGGTAGGCCACCTTCCCTACTCTGGCAAGAATATCAAATGGTCCAACATATCGTAGCGCCAGCTTGCCACGAACATCGAATCACTGAATTCCCTTCATGGGGATACACGAAGGAATACCCAATCTCCCACTTATAATTACAGGAATGCATTCTGTAAAGATATATGCTATGTTATGCGGTTATGTTTATTGTTTGGACTGTTTCTTATTTTGTTTCTTCTTTTGAACTCTTTATGTAATTTACCCATAGGCGCCTCTCCTATATAAGAGAACCTAGGGTTAGCGGAATAAACAAGTTCACTTATTTCTTCCAACATGGTCTCAGAGCGGTGGTCTTAGACCGGAGCTCATGTACCGAAACCCTAACCCTAACCCCCACCGCAAGCCTCTCCTCGCTACGTCGCCCCTCCTCCCCGTGCTGCGCCTCGTCTCAGGCAGCTCTACGTCGCGCCTCCCAGTGCCGCGCCCCGGGCAGCATCCCGTGCTATGCCTCGCCTAGGCTTCCGTGCCTCGGCTTTCGTGCTGCGCCCAGGGTCGTGCCTCGGCTTTCGTGCTGCCTAGGCTCTCCTTCGCCGAGGCCGTTGTCGCCTTGGGTCCCGTTGTCGCCAAGGCTTCTCTAGGCCTCGCCGTTACCAAGGTTCTCGCCGAACCTTCTTCTTTATGGGTTTGGTTGCTTGAGTCTACACATGCGACTGAACCCGTGATTGTCAGTGCAGACAAAAGTCTATCCAGTCTACATCCTTAGTCTTCTATTACCATTATGTCAGAAAGCAAGGCCGATATTCCCTCCACAGGTGCCTTTAGAGGTCCTGCGCCTATTGTGAAGATGGATGGGTCAAACTATGAACTGTGGGCTATGCAGTTCATGAGTATGATGAAGTCTACTGGTAAGAAACACATTCTTACCGAGGAAAAGCCTACTGAGAAGACCGGGGTTAATGCCTCATGGGATGCGGGTGATGCATATGCCAAGGTTTAGCAATCCGGTACGTTAACAATTGAGATTGCTAATGATATTCTCCATCAGGCCACTGCCAAAGCGATGTGGGATATTCTTGCTGCTATGTATTCACAAGCTAAGAACGAGACGAAGATTTTACAGCTACAACATGATATCTTCACTATCAAATAGAATGGACGGCCACTACACTCTTTATATACATCCTTACGTGGGATGTTTGAGAAGCTGTATAGCTTTTTGCCTCTCACGTCTACTCTTGAGCGGCATAAGACCTATAGGAATGCCACCATGATAGATGTATTCCTGGCAGTACTTGATCCAGAATACGAAGCGGCACGTTCTCAGATACTGGCAGACTCTACTATTCCTCCTACGGAGGAAGCTTTTCGCAGACTCAGTCGTATCACTGTCCCATCTTCTACTACAAATCAGACACCCTCAGCTATGGCAGCATCCCGAGGTTGCGGTGGTTCCTCTTCGTTTCGTGGTCGTGGACCTCGGGGAAGAGCAGGTCGTGTTTGCCAACCATGTACTTTCTGTCATCGCCTTGGACATATTGAGGATACATGCTACTCCAAGCATGGATTCCCGGCTTTTGCACGAGTGGCTGAACAGATTGAGCCTCTAGCTGCTTCCTCGTTGGATTGACGCTTTGATGATCTTGTAGCTCGTTTGAGGTGTATCATACCCCCATCTGGTCCTGTGACGCCTTTGCCAGTATCCGAGAGCCATCCAGATGTTGATGCTTCAGCCTCCTCTAGTACCTCAGGTAGTACTTATGCTCTCACTAGCAGTAGTGGATCTGATACTATAGAGTGTATTATGGATTCTGGTGCTACACATCATCTGTGTGGAGACCGGGGTCAACTTACAGCTTACAGACATGTTTCCCCAAGACGCACTGTGGTTATTGCAGATGGAACCCACTCCCCGATTACTGGTCAGGTAGAGATTAGCTTGACACTTTCTATGCATCTAAAGAATGTGTTGCATGCACCTGATTTCTCAATGAATTTGTTGTCGATTAGCCAGATTACGAAGGATTTACATTGTCGAGCCATCTTTGATCCATCTTCTCTTATTTTTCTGGACATCCTTACAAGCAACGTGATTGGTCATGGCCGTGAGCAGAGAGGTCTCTATCGCCTTGTTCGGCCACGATATGCCGGAATCTCCTCCCTACCTGCTGGACATGTTTCACCATTTATGTGGCACCTGCGCTTTGGTCATCTTTCGCTTCAGAAGTTATGTCGTGTTCTGCCCCATATTTTACCTCACATGTCTTTTCAATGTGAGGCTTGTTAGTTGGGAAAGTATCATAGGTCTGCCTTTCCCAGTCGTCAGAGTCGGAGCAGTACCCCCAATTTTGAGTTGTTTCATGTTGACATTTGGGGTCCGAGTCGTGTCCCTGATCATCAGGGGCACATGTTTTACCTTGTCGATGTTGATGATTTTTCTCGTTTGTCGTGGGTATTCTTGTTAAAGAATAAATTTGAAGCTGGCAGTGTTATCAAAAATTTCATAAATGAAGTTCGTAATGTTTTTTCTACTTCTGTAAAAGTTGTTAGGACTGATAATGCCTTGGAATTTTGTACCAATACGCTCTCTAGTTATTTTTCTACCCATTGAATTATTCACCAAACAACCTGTGCCTATACTTCCCAACAAATGAAGTTGCAGAGAGAAAACATCGTCATTTGCTTGATGTCACTAGGACACTTCTCATACAGAGTCGTGCTTCTCATTCCTTCTGGGGCGATGCTGTTCTAACGGCATGCTACCTTATCAATCGCATGCCATCGTCTGTTTTGGGTGAGAAGATTCCCTTCTCTGTGGCTTTTCCTGAAAAGGAATTGTTCTCACTTACTCCTTGTGTGTTTGGCTCGGTTGCCTTTGTACACTAGCTATCTCCTGGTATTGACAAGCTCTCTCCTAGATCTGTCAAATGTGTTTTTGTCGAGTACTCCAGGACACAAAAAGGGTACCGGTGTTTTGATCCGCTGCGTAGGAAATATTATGTTAGTGCCAATGTTACATTTTTTGAGTCTGTTATGTACTTCTCCCCTTCCGGTGACAAGTTGATGTCTTCAGACACTGATGATGCCATATACATGTCACCACCTCCACCACAACCATCTCCGTCACCGCCATCACATCCATCACCACCACCGTTGCCTCCACCACCACCACCGTTACCTCCACCACTGTCCTCCCTTCCTATTACAGTTCCTGTTCTACCATTGCCACACCACTATACCCGTCGGCCTTCATCTGCTCATGGTCATCGCTCATCATCTAGCTCGCATGAGGTATGTTCTGAGAATAGTATTTTTAATGATGGATCTAATGGTTTACCTGAGCAGACTTCGTTACAGGGGACAGATGAGGAGGCTACTGATTTGGATCTACCTATTGCGCTTCGGAAATAGAAGCATAGCTGTGCGTCATATCCTATAGCATATGTGGTTTCTTTTGATCGTCTGTATGGTGAATTCAGGAACTTTGCTATTGCCTTATCTGCTGTGGACATTCCACGGAATTAACAGGAGGCTTTGAAGGACAGTAGATGGCGATTAGCAATGGAGGAAGAAATTGCTGCACTTCAGTCAAGAGGTACCTGGAGTCTTGTTCCTACTCCTACAGGTGCCTCTATTGTTGGCTGTAAATGGGTGTTCACAATCAAGCAAAATGCAGATTGTAGCATTGATAGATACAAGGCACGCCTGATTGCACGAGGGTTTACACAGACGTATGGGGTGGATTATCTTGACACATTCTCGCCTTTTGCTCGACATTCCACCTTACGGATTCTCATATCTATTGCAGTTATTCGAGATTGGCCACTATTTCAATTAGATGTCAAGAGTGCATTCTTATATGGTGATCTGCAGGAGGAAGTCTACATGCAACAACCACGTGGTTTTGCTGTTGAAGGGGAGTATTCACAGGTGTGTAGACTTCATAAGATGATCTATGGCCTTAAGCAGAGCCCTAGAGCTTGGTTTCAAAAGCTTTCAGACATGTTTGAAAAACAGGGGTGCAAACGTTCCAATGCAGACCATTCCCTCTTTACACAGAGCACATCCAGAGGTATGGTTGCAATTATGGTATATGTTGATGATATTCTTATTACAGGAGATGATATACAAGGAATCAAGAGGGCAAAAGAAATACTGGGTCGTGAGTTTGTCACCAAAGATCTTGGAGTCCTTAGATATTTTCTGGGACTGGAATTTGCCAGGAATCAACAAGGACTTGTGATGATTCAGAGGAAATATGTCACTGACTTATTAAGTGCAACATGAATGCTTGGATGTCGGCCCGCCACTACACCTATGGATCCAAGCATGAAAATATATCATGATGATACTGACGAAGTGGATAGGAGGAGACAATGAGAACTGGTTGGGAAACTTATCTATGCTACCATTACCAGACCCAATATATCCTTTGCTGTTAGTCGGGTGAGCCAGTTCATGGAGCAACCACGTCAGATATATATGGATGCTATACATATGATACTCATGTATCTTAAATCATCTCCAGGTGCAGGTCTATTATTTAAGAAATGCAAGGAGGTCACTATCTCAGCATGCGTAGATGCAGATTATGCTGGATGTCCTAAAGATAGGAAGTCCACCACTGGATTTGCTGTATATATTGGGGATTCTCTCGTCTCATGGAGAAGCAAGAAGCAAACCGTTGTAGCCAGATCTAGTGCAGAGTCTGAATATAGGGCTATGGCCCAAGTCAGTATCGAAATGATATGGGTGAAAGCTGTTCTTACTGATCTATATATAGATGTGCCACTTCCTATGGCGCTGGAATGTGACAATCAAGCTGCTATATTTATTGCAAATAATCCAACATTTCATGAACAAACCAAGCACATTAAGGTTGATTGTCACTATATACGAGATATGATTCAGAGGGGTTTTATCTCCACTTCTCATGTCAGCTCAAGGGACCAGACCGCAAATATTTTCACCAAAGCCCTTCTTAGATGACCATTCCAGAAATGCTCGTCCAGGTTGATCATGATTGACATCTATGCTCCATCTTGAGCGGGAGTGTAAAGATATATGCTATGTTATGCGGTTATGTTTAGTGTTTGGACTGTTTCTTATTTTGTTTCTTCTTTTGAACTCTTTATGTAATTTACCCACATACGCCTCTCCTGTATAAGAGAGCCTAGGGTTAGTGGAATAAACAATTTCACTTATTTCTTCCAACACATTCAGATTAAGTTAAGTCTTAATAAGTCATATTTGCCAATTGATTATGAGGAGAAAATTAGATTATCTGAAACTCCAAGTCTCTTTTTCAACGATCTGCATATCTCTTCTGGCGGCTCTGTGTTGTCAAAAGCTTCCGTCTCACAAGATCTACAACCCTCGTAGTCTCCTCTAAGAGATATACGGAGTAAAGAGCATGATCTCCTATCTCACGCCAACTGAGAGGTGTGAGGCATCTCCACCGTGTAGTGCTTCGAATGGTGCCATGCCAATACTGGAATGATAGCTGTTGTTGTACGTGAATTATGCCAATGGCAGGTGGTCCTTACAAGTCCCTTTCCACTTCAAAGTGCATGCGTGTAGCAAATCCTCAAGCGTCTGAATATTACGCTCACTCTGTCTGTCAATCTGCGAGTGATCATGCGAAACTCATCTTCAACTCTGTTTGTAGTGCTGACATGAACTGATGCCAATAATGAGATGTAAACCTCGAGTCTCTGTCAGACACCACCTCATGTGGTATACCATGGAGTCTGATAATGTTCTGCATATATAGCGTGACCAATCTGGATGGAGTGTATGTCATGCTGATAGGTATGAAATGGGGTGACTTGGTCAACTTGTCAACAACGACCCAAATAGCATCATGGCCACCTAGTGTCTTCGGCAATCCTGTGAAGAAATCTATGGAAATACTCTCCCAATTCTACTCAGGAATGGGGAGAGACTGTAGTAATCCTGATGGTCTCCTGTACTCCGCCTTGACCATTTGACAGGTCATACATATGCAAACATGATGTGCTACATCACACTTCATTGCGTCCCACCAAAAATGTTGGCATGGATCACGATACATCTTTGTGCTGTCGGGATGGATAGATAATCGTCAACTGTGTACCTCATCAAGAATATCTCTGTGTAACCGCTCGTCGTTGGGTACAACAACCCGACCGGCTTTCCACAAAACAGACTCTGACACAACAAAATCATCAATCTCGTCCTTGACATCACGCATGTATCTGTCTCGAATCCAATGATCTATCCTCGGGCCTTTTACTATGCGCTCCCACAAACTGCTGAATCGTGGAGGTACGACAGTAGATATGGATGCACTTTCCTGAGGATGCTACTCGACCAAAGCTGCGAGCATATACCATATGTATAGCCAGTTCGCCGTACCCTTTGCATGAGCGTTCTTGCTAAGCGCATTTGCCCCCACGTTTCCCTTACCGGGATGGTAAGAGATCGTGCAATCGTAATCTTTCAATATCTCAAGTCACCTGTGTTTTCTCATGTTCAGCTCCTTCTGATCAAAGATGTACTTCAAACTCTTATGATCCGTAAAAGTCTCAAAATTCACCCCACAGAGATAGTGGCGCCCGATCTTCAAGGTGAAGACAACTGTCGCCAACTCCAATTCATGGGTGGGGTAATTCCGCTCATGCGACCTCAACTGATGTGATGCGTAAGCAAGCACATGACCTCGCTGCATCATCACTACTCCTAAACCTTCCCCTAAGGCATCTGTAAAACTGCATAATCCTGAGTGCCTGAAGGAAGTGCAAGAATGGGTGCCATAGTCAATCTCTCCTTCAGTGTCCTGAAGGCTACTCGCACGAATCATCCCAAATGAAAGGAGCTCCATTCTTTGTCAATCGTGTCAAGGGAAGAACAATACATGAAAATCCACTGACAAAACGTTTGCAATAGCTTGCTAGTCCAAGGAAGCTCCGAATCTGAGTGACGGTCTTGGGCTGCTCCCAAGATATGATTGCCTCAATCTCTGCAGGATCAACTACGATACCTGCCCCAGAAATAACATGCCCAAGAATTGAGAAATTGGATAACCAGAACTCGCACTTGCTCAACTTGGCATACATCTTATGCTCTCGTAATGTATGTAGGACAATCTTTAGATTATTCTTGTGATCCCGTTCATTCCGAGAATATATTAGCACATCAACAATGAATACCACCATAAACCTGTCCAAATATGGATGGAAGATCATGTTCATCATATCTATGAATGCTTCCGGGGCATTGGTGAGCCCAACGACATCCCCACAAACTCGTAATGTCTGTAGCGAGTCCTGAAAGTTGTCTTCGGAATATCGGACTCTCGAATTCTGATGATAACCAGATCGAAGATCGATCTTCAAAAACACCGAAGATCCCTGAAGCTGATCAAATAAATCAATGTGCGATAAAGTATAACGGTTCTTTATTGTTCTCTTGTTCAACAGTTGGTAATCAATGCATAAGCTCATCGATCTATCCTTATTCTTGACAAAAAGAACTGGAGCACCCCAAGGTGAAGTGCTCGGTTTCACGAATCCCAAGTCAAGTAACTCATGCAACTGCACCTTCAGCTCTCTTAACTCAGCTGGGGCCATGCGATATGGTACCATCAAGATCGGTTGTGTATCTGGAAGCAATGTGATCTCGAACTCGATCTCTCTCTTAGGAGATAATCCTGGTAATTCATCAGGAAAGATGAATCATATCCCTGTTCTACAAGTCGCTGAGCTCACAACACTGAAACGTACTCCATTTTGGAGTCATGTAATGTACCCTCAAAATTGAACTCGGGTGAATTTGGATTTCTGAAGACAACCGTCATCCTAAAGCAATCAACAAGAGCATGATGAGTTGATAACCAATCCATGCTTAAATCAAGTCAAACTCATCAAGCTGTAGTAACAGACAATATATGATCATCTCGTGACCGCCAATCAATAGTGGTAAGTGTCCTACTATCAGTATAATGGCGAACAACTGGCCACATGGCATATGAATATGGTAAGGAGGATATAGTGCCTTTGTAACTCTATCGAATGAAGCTAGTAGCCTCGAAGCAATGAAAGAATGCGTAGCTCCTGAATCAAATAAAACATGGAAAGGTCGGCCCAAGACTGTGATTGTACCTTTCACCACAATAGCCGTTGATCGTGCATGCTCCTTGATCACTGTGTGTAGCTGTCCCTGTCTAGCTGGTGCGGTACTCGAACCTGCCACACTCTGTGTCTATCTTGACGACTCCTGAAGTTAGAGTTCCTGCCACAGAAACTCCCTGTACGCTGTGCCTGTGGCTGTGAAGGATGTGGCTGTGGTCGAGGCTCACCAGAAGCCTGTGAAAACTGAAATCGGTAATGTCCCCACTCATTGTTCAAGCAGCATCTTACAGATGGGGTAGGCGTGGTAGTCGTGCCTGTGCTCTGAGTTGGTTTTACTGGAGGTTTATCAACTCTCTGCAACCCAGATGGTCTTGCTGAACTGGTGTCACGTCCGGCAAGTGCTCCCCTAAGGTAGTCGCTGGAGATGAGCGAGCACCGCCTGAAGATGCCGAACCTGTAGGTCAAAACTGCCCGGCTGACATCTGCTGCTGGAATGGTCGATGTATCGATTCAAATGAACATTGTTTCCTAGGTGCCGCTCCAGACGAGCTCCCAAAACATCTCTCTCGGATATCCTCAAATTTCTTCGCTGCGTCAGTAGCTTCGGAGATAAAAGTGATGCAATCCTGCTAGCTCCTCTTGCTCCTCTCGCATTCTCTCTAATGAACTTTTCCAGATTCTTATTTGGAAATGCGGTGGTTGTTGGTGTGTGTCGAGACAACTTGATGTATCGAACAAAGTACTCTCTGGCTTTCATCCGTCCCTATTGAAGCTATGCAAAAAACTACGTTGGGACTCTCCCTGCAACGTATCTATTCCCTGGAACGTATCTATTTAATCCAATCTGGGAATCAAAAGAAGGTTCACATGATGTTCCCAAAGAAATAAAATGTTCGATAAGCAGTGATACTTCAATACATCTATGATTACTATTATTAGCAATTATAGGATACGAATGCATGTATGGCACCCGTAAGGGGAAGGAGAATTGTACATTAAATTGCCCCAAATTTGGAGGAGAAGGAGGCTTAATCAAAGCTTGCATGCAACAATTTTAAATGTTGTCCAGTGACTCCTGCAGCAAAATTGCAGACCATCCAACAAGAGGGATTCCAGGAAACTCTAGCAATAAGTATGGAGCTACAGGGAGTAGCAATGGCTGCAATAGCAACCCTTGGTAGGTGTTGTAGCAGCAACCGAAGAAGGAATGGGGAGCAGTAATTCTCGGTTGGAGTAAAATGAAGAAAAATGGAAAAGATAGAAGGGAGGAAGGGGAAAACTTTTGGAGGATTTTGAGAAAATTAAAAGAAGAGAAAAGCAAAGGGGGAGACTTACAGTGAAAACAAGGCCTCGAATTTGGAATGAAATGAGAGAGAAAAAATAAGAAGGAGAACAAGGAAGAGGGGAAGAAGCTTCCCTCTTGGATTTGGAAGCTAACGTCATATGCATGATGTTAGCAAGCTGATGTATCATATAATATTTTTTTGCAAAACCCCAAAGCTATTCGTATTTTCACCTCAAGTCTTCAATTTTGACAAAAAATGGCTTGTTTCGATCGTTTTGAATGACGATCGAAATGAATATAATATTCATATATTTCAGATCAGGTATGCATACCCGAAATTCTTGAGATACGATTTTGATTTGGGGTTAAATTTTGTGATTTTAAAATATCAATCGATCTCTGATTGACAAACTGTCAATTTCGTTGGTTTTATTTCGTCGAATCGGATTTTTGGATGGTCTCGGTTTTTTTGCGGTTCCCTAATTGACGTCACGGCTTTTCCGTGACACGCATTACGATGCGACCGACTTTTGGTCGATTGCGACTGAACGATTTTTGATATGCAACCAATTGATCTTATTAGATTATTTAATGCTGATTGATAACTTTATTGAATTATACATAACCTAATTAGGTCAGGTTCTGATTTATTCAGATTCAGATGTTACAAGGTTTCTTAAGGTTCGATTCAGTTGCACCATTAACATAAGAGCACGATTGTGGTTTACATGAATAGAATGGGCCTAGATGACTCTATTTCTGTTTATAAAATCAATTTCGGCTTCTAAGGTTACATGCTCATCCCTTGCGACTTTTATCTTCGTCTAAGGAACCTGAGAGAAAGCATCTACGTGGTTCATTATAGTGAAGAACACATATGCCACTATATCTAGCATGAGGTCTATGGTTGTATGTTGTCCAATGGTCGTTAGATGTTTAGAAAATATAGGAGAGGAGTGAACGAGTGCTTAATAGCTAGGGATGTCAACGGGTCGAGTATGGGGCGGGTATCAATATTCCCAAACCTGTACCCATTTATAAAATCACTACCCATACCCGTCCATTTATTAAATGGGTAATTTCTATTGGGTACCCATATACCCAGCGGATACCCGTGTACTCAATGGGTATCCCACATATCCAACGTAATAAAATTTTAAGCTCTTCATAAATGTAGATAAGATTTTCACACGTAGATTAAATATATGGAGATTATTTAATATGGTGGTACACAAAGATGTGCAATGTGTAGGAAGTATTAAATATATATATATATGTGCACACACATATATTAAGGGCGTGTTCGGTAGGAGGTTAAGGGGGAATGGAATAAGGGAAATAAGCCCCTAACACGGTTCTCCGTGGTACGACTATTCCCCATTATTTCATCTTATTTCACTCTTATTCCTATCTTTATCCCACCTTACCTACCATTATTTCACCTTATTCTCCTTATTCTTATCCTCCAGCCGAACGGAGAATAGACCCTTATTCCCCTTATTCCCCATCCTTATTCCTGCTTATTCTCCTACCGAACGGGCCCTAAGTGTTTGACTCGTTGGGTTGATAATTTTTTTATTGAAGATACAAAAAGGTAGTCAAATATGAATAAATGGATGGAAAAGAGAATATTGAGTCGGATTTGTATATATGTAGATCGATACCTATTAGATATTAAGTGGATCTGATGAGTTTAACTAAAATGCAACACACATATTTATATCTATATCTATATATATTTTATTCGGGTACCCACAAAGCAATCCCAAAGCAATACTTATACCCACATGGGTAGTAAATTCACAACTCAAAACCGTCCAAAAATAAATGGGGCGGGTTTCGTGTCGTTAAATGGGGCGGGTTTGGGTCAGGTACTTAATGGGTATACCTAGATTGACATCCCTATTAATAGCTAATAAAAGAAAGGTATAAAATATAATCAAATTATAAAACTTTTCTTCTCTTTCAGTAAAAACTTTTCTTTATGTTATCATGTAGAATGAAAAGACTGAATTGTGTTAATGAGAGGCCCTAGGGTTCTCTTATGTAGAAGAGGAACCTATTGGGAAAATTACAAGAAGATAAAAGAAATATATAATATGAAAACAATAAGAAAGACAACTAACATCTCAACACTCCTCAAGCTGGAGCATAGATATCGATCATGCTCAACTTGGAACAACATATCTGATAAGGCCCTCCGGCTAGGTACTTAGTAAAAACATCTGTTATCTTAGTGACGATAAAACCCTTCTGTATCATGTCACGAGTGTAGTGATAGTCCATATCTATGTGCTTGGTCCTTTCATGAAAGGGTGGGTTGTTGGCAATGAAAAGAGCAACCTGATTGTCACATTGGAGGTGCATGGGAAGATGCACCTCTATAATCAGGTCAGTAAGAATAAATCTGACCTACATCATCTCTGTGCTAGCTTGCGCCATGACCTTGTATTCTGACTCAACACTCGATCTGGCAACCACGGTCTATGAACACAATGAATCCTGAAGTAGACTTCCTATCCTTTGGACACCCAGCATAATCTACATCTGCACACGCTATAACTGAAAGAGATGCACCTCTACTGAAAAAAGTCTCGTACATGGTGAAGTCTTCAATACCTCAGAATCATATAGACTGCATCAATATGTACTGTCTGGGATGCTCCATAATGTGACTTACTTTGCTCACACCAAAGGATATGTCGGGTCTGTTAATACTCACATGTAGTAGCTTGCCAACAAGCTCCTTGTACCTCCTCTTGTCGACCTCCTCAGTTATCATCATAGAGCTCAATGCTCAGGTCAATGGGAGTAGTGGCAGATCTGCAATCTGTCATGCCTGTCTCTGAAAGAAGATTTGTAACGCACTTCCTCTGGGTCATGACAAGACCTCGTTGGTTCCTAGCAAACTCCACTCCAAGGAACTAACGTAAATTACCAAGGCCCTTGATCACAAACTGCTGACCTAGGAAGTCATTGGCATCCTGAATGCTCTGCTTAACACCCGCTGTAAGTCATCAACGTAAACAAGAATGACACTAGTACCTCTCTAGGTCCTGGCACAAACAAAGATTGATCGACAGTCGATCGCACAAACCCTTGTTGCTCTATCAAGTTCGAGAGCTTCTGGAACCATGCTCTTGGACTCTGCTTAAGGCCATAGATAACTTTGTGTAGCGTGCAAACCTTCTGACACTCCCCCTCAATAACAAACCCAGGTGGTTGCTGCATGTAGACTTCCTTATGTAGATCACCATAGAGGAAGGCATTCTTCACATCAAGTTGATAAAGGGGCCAATCGTGTCACAACAACAGAAAGTAGAATACACAGAGTAGAATGCGTGGCAACTAGAGAGAAAGTATCTTGATAGTCCATGCTGTTAGCAATGTGAGCCCGAGGCGAACCATTCCTGCAATAAATGTTGTTGTAATAAATGATTATCAATTAAAGTTATTGATTATGTTTCACTCCCTTTCTGGATTGATTGAATGAATGCACTATAAGGTCCCTCTGTACAATAAGAGTTATGTACCAAGGCCAACTTGAGAATCATACAGCTGTTTATTCATTGATTAATCGTAGAGGCTGATGCTTGGATGAATATCTAAGGAGTTAAATAGAGGACTCATCAAGCATCATCAAATGATTGTCAAGTGATGATCTCCAACTTGAGTAGGAGATGGCAGTCCTTTCTCATTAGGCTGATATCTGATCGACCTCTTGATGCAGGTCCTCTGCATGGGAATAGTGATTCAGAGGTATCGGATTAGTTGAGTCAATGGGTTGACTTAATGAGATCGAGATAACCAAAGACCTATGTTGAATGCTGTCACAAAGGCATACATCCTCTGACCAGAGACAGATGTGTTGCTATATGTCTGAGTATGTACATTTGACAGACCAATAGGTTGATTACCTAACCAAGGTCTATACACCGGCGAGCTGGTGTGCATGTAAGGGCGTATGAGTAATACGATCTCTCAAAGGGATCATACAGGTTCACTTGTGAACTGGGAGACATGAGCTCACTCATGAGGTATTGGGACTGATCAAATTCCATGCATGGTCGTCATGCTTTGGAAGCATGACATGAATTTGAAGGTAAGGTATATGCTTTGTGAAAGCATATGATCTGTACCAAATCCCAAGGACCAAGATTGAGAAACTTAGTGATCAAACCCTGAAGATGACAGTGTAAAAATGATTTATATCTTCAAGGATGATCATAGGTCTTCCAGTATGCAGGATGTACAGGTATTGGGAATACCTGAGGGTGATTTGATCATAAACGATTGTATAACCATGACTTTTCCATTCCGAGGGAGTGATGAAACGGGTCTGGATTTTAATGACTCCTCTCAGTAGAGAAGTAACCTAATCTTAGTCCATGTATTGGACATTGATCTGAATGAGATTCAGATGCAATGAGAAGATTAGGTTTACGGCCTTGATTTAATCAAGCATCTATGAGAGGTCCATGGGATCTGGATTTGAGATGTGATCTCAATATCCAAGTCACTATACGTGGAACAATACAATCGCCCTGTCCTTATCTCCAAGTATCTGAGGAGAAATTGCATTATTCTTGAAGGGTTCAAGAATAATTCCATAAGATCCGAGCTTTGAGAAATTGACAATTAAATGAGATTTAATTATCATGATGCATGTGGAAATTATCCAATATAATTAAATGTGATTTAATTATTGTGGATAAGAATAATGTGGATAGCAATATCCAATTATTCATAATATATTATAAATATGATTTATAATGTATTAAGAGAGAGCTAATTATAATTTATATTTGTTGATTAATTATTAATGTGTATTGGATTCACATTGTGTAATTAATTGAAAATGTAAATTGTATTTTGTTTTGGGTTGTGAATGTGATTCACAATTTTCCAATGGCAAGATTGCAATATTCTCAAAATTAATTATGAATTATTTTTGGAGAATAAATCACAACAAAAGTTGTTGGATTAAATAATGGAGAATTTCATGGAGATATGCAATCTCATGAGATTTCATGAGATTGCCCCACTTGGTAATAAGTGGATGGCTATCAAGTCCTACTTAGAATTGATGGCCGTCCACTGTATTCCAATGGAAGATGAAATCTCCATGGAATTTATCTCCTTACTTGATTGGTTTAATTTTAGGATTGATGTATATTTGATTTGTCAAATATATTTAATCTAAATTAAACTATTAATGATTGGCTTTTACCAACAACAATCTTGACCATTGGATTGATCATAAATCAATCTCAACCATTGATTTTGTGAGTCCTATGGATTGGGATCCATGGATCCCAAAACCCTATAAATAGAGAGGCATACCATGCTCTCTAGGGCTAAGCTTTTGGAAGCACATCTCTCTCTCTTTCTCTCCCACACGCCAACTCTCTCTCACTCTCCTTGGTGGCCGTCCACCAAACCCTAAGGAAGATCATCGTCGTCTCCTTCGCCACCGCGCTGCCGCTTCGACGTTCTACGGTTCTCCGTCTTCTTGGAGTACTACTCTCACGAAGGAGACGTTTGATCTCGTACGACGAGATCAGGAGTTCACCGTGCTTGGATCAACTTGTTGGATTGCGAGGATCACGCGACTCATCCCCGCGCTCGCAAGCTACTTCTCCGACGATCAGACTTGAGACAGGAGGTCTCTTTTCGTAGGGACTTGATCAACCACGCTTCAAGAGGTATTGCATTATACTTGTTGTGGTTATAGATGAAACGATCTGAGAATCATTCTTGGATCATGTGGTTTCATCGCATGAAAATTTTAAATTCCGCTGCGCCGATCAACTAATACAACTAGTCGTTCTTCGTCGTATTCGATACGACGATCACGCTTCCGTGATGCGCTTGAGGATTATTCCATATCCTTCACATGCTATATGTCTGGGTGAACCCATGTGTCATAAATCTCGCCTTATAACGATCCACACTACCATCTGTACTGTGTTTCACCGTGAATACCCATTTGCATTCCACAATGGATGCACCAACTGAAGCAGAAACAAGACTCCATGTACCATGTGACTGTAGCGCAACCATCTCCTCCTCCATGGCTAACCTCCACTGACTGTCCTGAAGAGCCTCCTGATATGTCCGTGGTATCATCACGGCTGATAGTGTCAAGATAATCCTCCTGAAATCCTCTGACAGCCTGCTCAAGAAAACCTGGGTTGCAAGAGAATAAGTAGCACACATACGTTTCTGCTTACGCAAAGCAATTGGCACATTAAGATTATTTGCCATGTCCCGAGCCTGTAAGTTCGCCTTTTGAGAGGGCACCTGCTCATCCTGTATGGAATCTGCACAGACAACTTAGTTGTGCCATCAATAGAAACAATGTACTCATTACATACATGAGGCGTGTTGGATGATGGACAAGACCTGTGAGCAGGGAGAACCGAGTTAGTCCTACAGGTAAGTACACTTGGTAAAAATCGAGTCACAGTAGGTGGTGGAGCCATAGGAGGAGGTGTAGAGGCAGGAGTAGGCGTAGGTAGTGGCGGCGGCTGAGGAGGTGGTGGTAGAGCAGGAGTAGAGGGAGGTGGTGGTACGGCAGTAGGATGTGGATGCATGTAGATCTCATCGTCAGAGTCAGATGGGGCTAGTCTGTCACCTGTAGGAGAAAAATACATGACATACTCAAAGAAAATAACGTCAGCACTGACAAAGTATTTCCGTTTGAGCAGATCAAAGCAACGGTACCCCTTATGGGTACGAGAGTAGTCGACAAAAACACACTTGACAACTCTCGGAGAGAGCTTTTCACGACCTGGAGAGACATCATGAACAAATGCAACAAAATTGAACACATCAGGTGTGAGGAAAGATCCTTCTCGGGAAATGTAATCGAGAAAAGAATCTTCTCTCCCAACATAGACGAGGGCATGCGGTTCACCAGATAGCATGTATTGAGGACATCATCACCCCAATAAGCATGAGGAGCACGACTCTGTATCAACAATTTTCTGGTCACATCAAGCAAGTGGCGATATTTGCGCTCGACAACACTGTAATGCTGGGATGTATAAGCACACGATGTTTGGTGAACAATGCCAAGAGATATAAGAAAGTCATAAAGCTGTAGGGTGCAAAACTCTAAGGCATTATCAGAACGAAGATATTTGACAGTGGCAGAAAAATATTCTTTATCTCATTAGTAAAAGATTTGATCACAGATCCAACCTCAGACTTATTCTTCAATAAAAAAGATCAAGGAAAGTCTAGAAAAATCATCGATAACAACAAGATAAAAACGATGTTTTCGGTGATCAGGAACACGACTCGGACTCCAAATATCGAAATGATGAGCTTAAATAACTGAGAACTGCTCCGACTCTGATGGGATGGAAAGGAGGAGCGGTGATGCTTCCCAAGCTGGCATGCCTCACACTTGAAGGAGGATCTCATGGAAATCTGTGGGAGAACATGACACAGCTTATGCAGAGGAAAGTGGACAAAACGAAGGTGCCATAGATATGGTGAGACTGGTCCAACAGGTATAGTAGAAATACCAACATGAGGAGGTTGGGCCAGTTTGTAGAGCCCCCGCTGCTCACGACTACATCCAATCACCCTGTTCGTAAGTATGTCCTAAAACACAAGAGACGAAGGGTAAAAAATGGCACGGCAATGCAATTTCTTAGTAATCCGACTAATGGAAAGTAAATTCATTTGAAAGTCGCGGCCACAGGAGCATATAAAACATTATGAAGGCGCATTGACAATGTCAAATGCACCTCCCCCTGTAACGGGTAAGTGGTCGCCATTGGCAATGATAACCCATCTACCATGTGGTATGGTTATGTAGGACCTCAGCTGCGCTCTGTTCCCACACTGATGGTGGGAAGCAAAGAGTTCATAATCCACTCTGTCATATTTGCTCCAGTACTACCAGTAAAAACATAAACGATACCTGAGGAGCTCGAAGAGGTTTTGGCTGTGGCTGTGGTATCTGTAGTGGTGGTTCCTGCAACAAGAGTCATGATCTCTCGAATACGAGAGACTATCATCCAGGCCACGATCGGCCTGGGAAGCAAGTGTATCTGAAGGCTCAATCTGTTCTGCCATGCGGTAAGAAGCGGGATATCTATGCTTCTGGTAGCATATATCCTTTGCATGTCCTAACCGACGATAGTATGTAAGGGCCACGCTGACGTCTACCGCCTTTGCCACGAGGGGTGTATCCTCTGGACTGGGTCGTTCCTCTTCGACTACGAGAAGCGACCATTGCTGAAGAGGACGGAGGAGTGGCCGTATAAGGCATGATAATCCAGCTGAGACGGCTATAGGCCTCCTCCATGGGAAGTATGGTAGCTCTAGTGAGAAGCTGTGTATGCACTGCATCATACTCTGTATCAAGGCCGACAATAAAAACTCCAACCATCGTGGAGTTCCTATATGTCTTCTGCTGCTCTAGAGATGTTGTAATACTCATACGCTATGAAGCTTCTCGAACATGCCACAGAGTGAAGAGTAGTACACGTGCAGAGGACAACCATCCTGCTTGGCTTGTAGATATCGAACTGTAGCTGAAGAATCTTGGCCTCATTCTTCGCTTGAGCCCAGGGTGGAAGTCAAAGTGTCCTACAATGCCTTGGCTGTGGGCTGATTCATAATATCATTGGCTATCTCCGTAGTGAGGGTCCCACACAGCCAAACATGCGCATACGCGTCATCTTGCTTCCAAGAAGCATTTGCCCCAGTCTTATCCTTTGGCTTTGGATCTGTCAAGATGGGCTTGTTGTTGCATTGCATGAGAGTGAGAAACTGCATGGACCATAACTCATAGTCGATCCCATCCATCTTTGCGATGGGAGCCGGCCTTTGAAGGCACCGTACGACGAAAATATATCACCCTTGTTTTCCGACATGATGATAAAACTGCCGAACAACAAAACTCGACTGGGGGACCGATATGAACGAGTCTACACGATCATCCGGAGGATTAGTTGTACGTGTAGACTCATACAACCATCCTTATCAACCTCTACTGCGCGCTAGGCTCGAAAAATGCGATTTATAGGTCTGAAATCATGTTTTCGATTAAAATGAGACCATTTCAGGCTACAGTCCGAACTGCGAGGAGCACAAAGGAGTTTGAAGGCATGAAAAATGATCCCGACTGCATTAGAGGGCTGTGACAGCCGGGGGGGGGGGGGGCGACGGCCCGCAGGGGGGGCTGGGGGCAACGGTCAGTGAGGTAGGGGGTGGGGGTGCGGGTAGGGTTAGCGTTTGGTGGGATACAGTAACTTCGGTCTAGGACCTTGCTCCTATACCATGTAGAATGAAAAGACTGAATTGCATTATTGAGAGGCCCTAGGGTTCTCTTATATAGGAAAGGAACATGTTAGGCAAATTACAAGAAGAAAGATAAAAGAAATAGATAATATGAAAACAATACGAGCAATAATTAATATCTCGACATATCTTTTTCTTTGATTTCTTTTCTATTTGGCCTATACAATCTATCTACATTAGGTATTAGTCTATGCTACTATAACTCCTCATCTATCATGGACTTTGAGGTTGTTAAAATTCGAGGATTTGCGATTGTTGAGGTTTGATGACACCACCATACGTCGCCTAAATTAACCTATTTTTCTTATCAACTTGTATTTAATCCTTCAGTTTATATGCTAATGAAGCCCACCATCCTCGAGGACCCAATTGCTTATATCTATATGTTTTTTGGCATTTAATTGTATTTACTAGCGACTTAAAGTATACATTTTCATAATGTATCTACTACTTATCTCCCCTCATGTCTCCACATGGTACTACATCTTTAATAAGGCAATCCATCCGATCAAAGTCAAGTACCATGTCGAGATATTTACTATATTTCGTATTGTTCTCTTATTATCTATCTATTTTGTCTTTTTCTTGTAATTTGCCCAATAGGTTCCTCTCTTATAAAAGAGAACCCTAGGGCCTCTCAATAATGCAATTCAATTCTTTTCTCTCAACGTGGTATCGGAGCGACGCTCCTAGCTAACCCTAACCCCACCCGCCTGCATCGTCTCCATCTTCTCGTGCACGATAGGCCACCGCCGCCCCTTCCCCGGTGTTGCCCCTTCCCCGACGTCGTCCAACCCTCCCTCCGGCGTCGCCCAGCCCCCTCGGCGCCACCTTTCCCTCGGTGACTCCCCAAACCGCCTCTTACGGTCTTTCCAGGCTGCAGCCGCGACATATAGGCCTCTGCCTGGGCATTTCCAGGCTGCATCCCCGGCTCAGGCCGCTGCCTAGGCCCTCTAGGCCGCAACTACAGCATCTAGGCTGCTTCCGGGCACTTCTAAACCACAACCCCGGTCTCCGAGGTTGTTTTCGATCATCTTGCGTGCCTCTGCGCACCCCTGCAAAGACATTCTGAGGTCTGAACTGGTTTGATGATTTCAGACCTATAAATCACGTTTTCTGGCCCTAACAAGCAACGAAGATTGGTAAGGATGGTTGTATGAGTCTACACGTACAATCAATCCTCTGTATGATTGTGTAGACGCGTTTGTATCAGTCTACTTCCTAATTGAGTTCCGTTCTTTGGACGTCTTATCGTCATGTCAGAGAATAAGGGTGGCATTCTCTCGTCTGGAACCTTCAAGGGTCCAACCCCCATCACTAAGATGGTTGGGACCAACTATGAGTTATGGTCCATGCAGTTTCTCACCATCATGCAGTGCAACAATAAGGAGCACATCATGACAGATCCATAGCCAACTGATAAGACTTGGGTAAATGCTTCTCGGAAGCAAGATGACACATATGCGCGTGTTCGGTTTTGTGGGACTCTCACAACAGAAATAACCAATGATATTCTGACTCAGCCCACCCCCAAGGCGTTGTGGGACACTTTGGCATCAACATATGCTCAAGCGAAGAATGATACCAAGATTCTTCAGCTACAATTTGATATCTACAATGCCAAGCAGAATGGCCGCCCCATGCATGTTTACTACTCTTCGCTTCGTGGCATGTTTGAGAAGCTTCATAGCTACATGCCTATTACGCCATCTACTGAGCAACAGAACACGTATAGGAACTCCACGATGGTTGGAGTCTTCATGGCTGGACTTTATACAGAGTATGATGCTGTGCGTACTCAGCTTCTTACTGGAGCTACCATACCTCCCATAGAGGAGGCCTATAGCCGTCTCAGCCGGATCATCATGCCTTCGACATCTACCTCCTTATCTTCTTCAGTGATGGCCGCTTCTCGTGGCTGAGGGGAGACGATCCAGTCCAGAGGACGTACCCCTTGAGGCAGAGGTGGTGGTCGCCAGCGTGGTCCTTGCACCTACTATCGCAAGCCTGGACATGTAGAGGAGAGAAGCATGGATATCATGTTTCTGGTCGAGTAGCAGAGCAGATTGTGTCTTCAGAGACTTTGGCTCCCCAGGCCGATCCTCGCCTGTATAATATTGTCTCTCGTATTCGAGAGATCATGACTCCTACTATTGACACCACCACTACAGATACTGCAGCTGCAACCAGAGCCTTTTCGAGCTCCTCAGGTATTGTGTATGCTTTTACTGGTAGTACTGATGCAGACATGACTAAGTAGATTATGGATTCTGGTGCTTCTCACCACCTGTGTGGAGACAGAGCGCAGCTGAGGTCCTACAGGACTATACCACTTGACAGATGGGTTGTCATTGCTAATGGCGACCACTTTCTCGTTATAGGACATGAGGAAGTGCATTTGACATGGACCTTGCGCCTTCAGAATGTTTTATATGCTTCTGCCTTTCAGATGAATTTACTTTCTATTAGTCAGATCATTAAGGATCTGCATTGTCGTGCTATCTTTGACCCTTCATCTCTCGTGTTTCAGGACATACTCACGGGCAGGGTGATTGGATGTGGCCGTGAGTAGCAGGGGCTCTATAGACTGGTCCAACCTTTTCATGCTAGTGTTTCTACTATACCTACTGGACCAGTCTCTCCATATCTGTAGCATCTTCGTTTTGGTCATCTTCCTCTGCAGAAGCTATGTCATGTTCTCCTTCCGATTTCTACGAGATCCTCCTTTTAGTGTAAGGCATGCCCGCTTGGGAAGCATCACTGTTCCTCCTTTCCATCCCGTCAGAGTCGGAGCAGTTCTCAGTTATTTGAACTCCTTCATTTGGACATATGGGGTCCAAGTCATGTTCCTGATCACCAGGGACCCCGCTTTTATCTAGTTGTTGTTGATGATTTTTCTAGACTTTCTTGGATCTTTTTATTAAAGAATAAGTCTGAGGCTGGATCTATGATCAAGTATTTTATTAATGAGATAAAGAATATTTTTCTGCTAATGTCACATATCTCCGTTCTGATAATGCCTTGGAATTTTGCACCTTACAGCTTTATGAGTTTCTTAGATCTCATGGCATTGTTCAACAGACCTCATGTGCGTATACTTCACAGCAGAACAGTTTTATCGAGCGCAAACACCGTTACTTACTTGATGTGACCAAAACCTTGTTGATACAGATTCGTCGTGCTCATACCTAGTGGGGGGATGCTGTCCTCACAACTTGCTATCTGGTGAACCGCATGCCCTCGTCTGTGTTGGGAGAGAAGATTCCTTTCTTGATTGCGTTTCTCGAGAAGGATCTTTTCTCTCTTACACATCGTGTCTTTGGAGCTGTTGCTTTTGTTTATGATGTCTCTACAGGTCGGGACAAGCTCTCTTCTAGATATGTCAAGTGTGTGTTTGTTGGCTACTCTCGTACCCAGAAGGGGTACCATTGCTTTGATCCGCTAAGGCGAAAGTACTTTGTTAGTGCTAACGTTACTTTCTTTGAGTCTTTTATGTATTTTTTCCTACAGGTGACAGACCAGCCCTAGCTGACTCTGACGATGAGATCTACATGCCTCCACCTCCTACTGTCGTTCCTCCGCCTCCCTCTACTCCTGCTCTACCACCATCTTCTCAACCACCACCACCGCCACCATCACATGCTCCTATGGCTCTACCTCCTACTCTGAGTCAGTTTTTGCCATGTGTTTTTCCTCGCAGGCCTCCCTCGGTTCCCCATGCTCACAGGTCTTGCCCATCATCCAGCACGCCTCAGGTATGTACTAAGCACATTGTTTCTACTGATGGCACTACTGAGTTGTCTGTGCAACATGATTCCATACAGGATGAGTAGGTGCCCTCTCAAGAGGGGAACTCACATGTCACTGACTTGGCAGATGATTTTGATGTACCGATTGCTTCGCGAAATCTGAGACCACAGTGTGCTACTTATCCTCTTGTAGCTCAGGTTTCCTTGAGCAGTCTGTCAGAGGATTTCAGGAGGTTTACCTTGACACTATCTGTTGTGGAGATACCAAAGACATATCAGGAGGCTGTAAAGGACAGTCAGTGGAGGTTAGCCATGGAGGAGGAGATGGATACGCTACACGTGGTACGTGGAGTCTTGTTTCTGCTGTAGTCGATGCATCTATTGTAGGATGCAAATGGATGTTCACTGTGAAACATCTTACAGATAACAGCGTGGATCACTATAAGGCGAGACTTGTGGCATGTGGGTTCACCCAGACATATGAGGTGGACTATCAGGATACTTTCTCTCCAGTTGCCTGACATTCTACTCTGCGTATTCTACTTTCTGTTGCTGTGATACGAGATTGGCCCCTGTACTAGCTTGATGTGAAGAATGCCATCCTCTATGGTGATCTGCAGGAGGAGGTCTACATGCAGCAGCCACTTGGGTTTACTGCTGAGGGGCAGTGTCAGAAGGTTTGCAGACTACATAAGGCTATCTATGGCCTTAAGCAGAGTCCAAGAGCATGGTTCCAGAAGCTCTTGGACTTGACATAGCAGCAGGGATTTGTGAGATCGACTGCCGATCACCTCTTGTTTGTGCAGAGGACCCAAAGAGGTACTATTGTCATTCTTGTGTACGTTGATGACATTATTGTTACAGGAGATGACGAGCAAGGCATTGAAGGTGCCAAGGACTTCCTAGTCAGCAGTTTGTGACTAAGGACCTTGGACATTTATGTTACTTCCTTGGACTGGAGTTTGTCAGGAACCAACGAGGTCTTGTGATGACCCAAAGGAAGTATGTTACAGATCTTCTTTTAGAGATAGGCGTGGCAGATTATAGACCTGCCACTACTCCTATTGACCCGAGAATGAAGCTCTTGATGGTACTGAAGAGGTCGGCAAGAGGAGGTACAGAGAGCTTGTTGGCAAACTACTATATGCGACTATTACCATGCCTGACATATTCTTTGCCGTGAGCAAAGTGAGTCAGTTTATGGAGCAGCCCAGACATGCACATATTGATGCAATCTATATGATTCTGAGATACCTGAAGACTTCACCTGGTACGAGACTTCTTTTCAACAGAGGCACATCTCTTTCAGTTACAGCATATGCAGATGCGGATGCAGATTATGTTGGGTGTCCAAAGTATAGAAAGTCTACATTAGGCTTTGCTCTGTTCATAGGGAATTCTCTTGTTTCATGGAAGAGTAAGAAGCAAACTGTGGTTGCCAGATCAAGTACTGAGTCGGAATACAGGGCCATGGCGCAGACTAGCACAAAGATGATGTGTGTCAAATCTGTACTTACTGACCTGACTATAGAGGTGCCTCTTCCCATGCACCTTCAATGTGATAATCATGCTACTCTTTTCATTGCCAACAATCCAACATTTCATGAGAGGACAAAGCACATAGAAGTGGTCTGTCACTACACTCGTGACATGATACAGAAGGGTCTTATCGCCACTACGCATGTCAGCTCTGGAGACCAGACAACACATGTTCTTACTAAGGCTCTAACCAGAGGGCCTTATCAGAGATGTTGTTCCAAGCTGAGCCTGATTGATATCTACGCTCCAGCTTGAGGGGGAGTGTTGGGATATTTACTATATTTCGTATTGTTCTCTTATTATCTATCTATTTTGTCTTCTTCTTGTAATTTGCCCAATAGGTTCCTCTCCTATATAAGAGAACCATAGGGTCTCTCATTAATGCAATTCGATTCTTTTCCCTCAACATACCACACTTTCATAATAATTTGTTTCACACGCTATTTATTTCAGGGAATACACCATCTGTGTTTAGCATGATGTACTAAGTCTTTCCGAGAACCTTATGAGTTGCATGTTGTAGTACCCTAAAATAATCTAAGATCTGGTGATACAAAATGTGAGAGTCTATTATAAGTATCGGGAACTACTGAACAATGTTAAACATTTTGGGTTGTGGTCATCTGGCCCACTTGGGCCTAAGCCCAACAAGTTGTGAGGGCTAGTTTTACTCCATAATGGCTTGAGAAGAGTTTGAGACATTACAAATGGTATCATAACTAGGTTCCCTCGAATAGTAGAAGTAAGGTTCAGAAAGTCGGTATATGGTATTTGTTCGGTCAGGCAGTCTGTAGTAAGCAGATATGTAGAAGTATATGCAGATTATGCTGTTTGTGTTATTTTAATTAAAAATAATTAAAAATAATTAAAAAATAATGAAAAGAATAAAACTATAATAAAAATAGTTGACAAAATATTAAATTACACGATTCATTTCATTAAAAAAGAATGTTGGATAAGATGGATGTTGGCTATACAATCCATTAAATTGAATCAGATAAATACAATAAATTACAAAATAAAGAGATGCTCCATTGAAAAATCAGTGATAATTACTCAATTTATGCATACGACTTGCAAATACATTACTTGTGAGTCAATGGATAAAGTCTAGTACCAAATGGTTTATATTTATGATTCAAGAATCTAAGGTTCTAAAAATATTGTTGATGAGAATTAAAAAAAAAATCTGATGTATAAATCTTCAAAAAAGATTGTTTTTTAAGATGCGTAATCGGAGGTGATAGAAGAGGTTGGGTATCAATCCTATTTAGTATGCGACCTCATATGTGGATTACTCGTATCATATATGCGCTTTAACCGCATATATGACCGCATGACATATATGGTTCGGAAGGATAAATGCATACACATGCATCAAAATATACGATCGCATAGACCGCATTTTCGAACCCTGAGTAGAAGGCTACCCAAGCGGTGGAGCCACTCCTACCAAAAGAGATAGCAGGAAACAGTTACCCTGAGCATGCAACCACACTTATTATTAGGGTATGTGATGGGTGTGACGCCCGCTTGGGATCCGGGTTACCCGTTTAAACATCACTCGCAGTATTACGTTCGCTATCGACCGCATTACCGAAAATGAGGGACATTTTTCACGTTTCGAATGACATTCATAATAATGGAATGATAAACAACCATAGAACTAACAAATGTCACCAAATTCATATTTGCATTAATTCCCATATAGCATTACATGTATCAAAAGTAAAAGACATTATGTATATTTATCCCAAAATAGAATAGAAGAGAAAGAAATAAGTACATGAGTGTTACAATAACCTGAATAAAAGCTATATATATGATGTACCGTCGAAAGTAAAAATATGAACTGCGGAAGCTCAGAGTCCAGCTGTCAATCTACTAAGTCGCATACGCCTTGCCTGCCATTCATGTTAGGAAGAAAAGGATGTCAACAAAGGTTGAGTACAATCTAATTTATTAAGATAAAACATGTATTCCGGTGATTTTACAAAATAAGCAAGTAGATAGGTATTGCTATGTAAATTTAATAAGCTACTTGTGTGGAAATAGGCTTTCAAGTTGTTATATATATGAATCCTCTTGTTCACTCACCACCTCAGTATTCCCCCTTAATATTCTTATTTAATTACAAGATCCAGATTTAGGTAAACAACAACAACAAAGCCTTTTCCCACTTTAAGTAGGGTCGGCTACATGGATTTTTTGCCTCCATTCATATCGGTCTTGGGTCATTCTCGGGCTTAGATCCAAAAAACTAAGATCCCCTTCGTATAGTCTCATTCCAACACTTCTTGGGCCTTCTACGCCCTCTTTTAGCCGGCTCAACATTCCAAAACTCAGATCTCCTCACCGATGCATCAACTTTCATTCCAAAACTCAGACCTCCTTTGCACATGGCCAAACCACCTTAAGCGATTTTTTCGCATCTTATCTTCGATCGGAGCTACACCCACTTTCATTCTAATGACATCATTCCGAATCCGACCTTTATGCGTGTGCCCACACATCCACCTTAGCATTTTCATTTCTGTTACTGCCATTCTCTGTACATGTCTGGTTCACAAGCCAACATTCAGATCCATAGAGCATAGTAGGTCTCACAGCTGCTTTGTAAAACTTTCCTTTGATTTTCAAAGGATTTTTCTTATCACAGAAAATAGTAGAGGCCCCTCTCTACTTCCAACCTACGTTTATTCTATTTGTAACATATCCATAAATTTCTCCATCATGTTGCAAAATTGATCCCATGTATCTAAAAGAATCTCTCGTCTGAATGTTATTATCACCAATCTTAACAAGATCCAGATTTAGGTAAACTCATTTTATTATTTATAAGACATATTGATGGATCTTAGAAGATGTAGATGAAGTGTTTCCTATTTTGATATTAGACCTTGTCTAATTCCTTAAGCTCAATAGATAGTCTATGGTCTTAGTCCGGGTGAGACCTCACACTATGACTCTAAGGCAGGAAGAAGGCCTTAGGTTGGGGTGCTTCCATAGCCATGCGATGGAGTGCAATGCATCCTAATTAAGTTCCCAACACGTCCACTAGCTTCACCTAACAACCTGTAGTAGTAGCTCTCATTATAGTACATAAGATTTCTGTGCTACAATTTTATTCCTTTCTATTGTTGTAAGGTATCAAATGTGATGATGAATCTTATTAATTGTTGATGACTAGTATGGGTAAAACAAACAAACAAACTCGAAAAGCAAAATCAAGGGTCCTCCAACCTAGGTATCTTACTGAAACAGGGTCAACGGAATTGGTCAAAAACATGGATCCCAACGAAGCGTAAAAACACTGCGAGCTCGCGTAAAAATCATAAAAAGGACTGAGATCCTAGACTCGTGCACTAGGCAATCACTGCCCTAACTGTGCTTCCTATCTCCCGCCTAACTGAGGATTACCACGCCCTCACACGGTCAGGTGTAAGGGTTACCATGACCGGCACTATTAATTGACATTATTGATTCACCATCATATTTACTTTCTTGATTTCTCATTCTTTCTCGATCTTTACTATGGTTAACTTTATAGATCTAGGCATCTTATCAACGATCTTGTTAATAGTAATCAATAATTAGTAGAGTATACTTAAAAGATTATTTCATGAAGATAACCAGTCCTTGTGGTCACATGTTATCATTTTACAAACCATGAGATTAGAAGCTGTTCATTGAATCTGGATATAAGTTCATATTGATGTAAGATTTCCCTATTCTTCCCATTTTTAAATAATGAGATTTAGAACTACTCATTAGATCTAAATTTAGATTCAATGCTATAAAAATTCCCAAATCTTTTATATTTTAAATCACGAACTTAGTAGCTGAATAGGTGATCTAGAATTAGGTCTAATTTGCATGTTAATCACCCCAAAGTCCGTCAATTTTAACGTGAAATCAATGGTTAATTAAAGATATGAAATGATGTTTTAATTGTATGCAAATCAACAAAGATTCTTTCATTGTTCAACATGAATTAGTGCATAATAGTGGACTGGTTCTAGGCACTAAAATGTATGCAAATAACCAAATTTCTTTCATTGTTTAAAATGATATTAGTGCATAACAATGGACTGATTTTAGGCACTAAAATGTATGCAAATCACCCAAAATTCTTCTATTGTTCAACATGATATTAGTGCATAACAGTGTGCTTATTTTAGGCACTAAAATGCATGCAAATTACCTAAAGTTCTTTCATTGTTCAACATGATATTAGTCAAGGCCTCAAATGTCGGATTTCGATTTCATTTCGGTAAGCCCGGAAAAGAAATTTCGGTGGAATTTCGGTGAAGTGGCTGAAAATTGGGAAAATGACTTGGAAATTTATTTTTTTTCAAATTTAAGATTTCTAATATTTTTTAATCAATAAAAGAGATAGAAATACAAGTTTTTTACTAATAATAAGATATTATAAGGATCAATGCCTTAAATAACGGTTTTGGTTTCCATATCGATGACTGTACGCAGTGAAATTTCAGTATATAAACTTAAATTTTGACATAATTTTTCTGTCAGTTCTCAAAAGAATAATAACACTTTTATTATAGAGAATGCATAGATAATTTTAAAATTGAAATAGTAAATGTCATAATACAAGTTTACAAGGTCACATGATACATCAATCATATAATATGTCGGCACGTACTAATACTAACCACTAAGTTACTAGTATTACATTTTTATTTGGGATGGGGATGAGATTCAATCGAACCACGAATTCCTTGGTGGATCCATGTACTCTTTCTAATTCCTTCCTTGGTGAAAAGGATGGTGCTAGACCTTTGTTCAATGGATTCGTTCTAACTAAATGCATTGGACTGCTAGTTAATTAGTAATAATTTTTGTCTAGATTATGACCTAGTGTTAAATGATAAGGCACTCCATGCTAATATGAATTTCCATGCTGATTAGATACCCTTAAGGATAGTAGGCATGATAATTCTTTCCTTGTAAATGGCCCTTATAATACTCTCAATACCTATTTGGCCTTTTTATTCAACATGCATGGCATTTGCACCAATGGTCAAGAGACAATTAGAATAACGTTGGTTTGTTAGCATGTTAGTCATAAGATGCATAACAAATTGACATTTTTTAATGCAAAGATAAGAGAATGGTTATCTGAAGTTAGCAGTCAAATAGTAAAAATCATATTTGGCTCTCCAAGATGACCTAGACAAAGATAACAAGATGGTTATGTAAAGATTCTGAACTCTGAAGATTCTGAAGTTAGCATTCAAAGATGAAAAACACATATTTGGCATCTCCAAGTATGTTAAAAGAATATGCGTTATGAAAAAAGAGATGGTAAAAATCTCGCCTTGCTTGGAATTTGGAAACTTGACTCTCCAAGACTTAAGTTGGGTTGTAAACTTGTGACTTGTGAGATGGAATGAGAACGCATGCATTATATTTATAGGGTTTAAAGAGGACCCCGAATGATCTTATTTTATTACAATGGTGGTTGGAATAGTGGTCTATATTGCAATGGTAGTTGAAAGAGTGGCCTATAAATTTCATTTAGTATGAATATCAATTAGTGGCCTAGGCATGACATATAGTGACCTAGAACAATTTTAGTTAAACTGGACCGAAATGAGCTGAAATTTCGATCATTTCCACTGAAATACGAGAAATCTATGAACAATTTTGGTCAAAGTGGACTGAAATGAATCGAAATGACCGAATTTCAGTCAAAATTTCGGACGAAATCATGGAAAGCAATATCATATATGGTTTCGATATCGGTATCACCACAAAATTGAATTTCGACCGTTCGGTCGAAATTTGTCCAAATTTAAGGCTATGATGTTAGTGCATAACAATGGACTGATTTGGGCACTAAAATGGATGCAATTCACCCAAACTTCTGTCATTATTCAATATGGTATTAGTGTATAATAATGGACTGATTTAGGCAATACAATGGATGCAATTCACCGAAAATTCTTTCATTGTTCAACTTGGTTAGTGCACAGTGGATTGATTTTAGGCAACTAAATCTATGCAAATCATTCAAAATTCTTTCATTGTTCAACATGATATTGGTGCATAATAATGGACTGATTTTAGGCACTAAAATGGATGAAATTCATCCAAAATTCTTTCATTGTTCAACATGATATTAGTACATAACAGTGGACTGATTTTAAGCAATAAAATAGATGCAATTCACCAAGATTCTTTCAAATTATAAGCATGAATTAATAGCTATTCAGTGATATGAATTGTATATCAATTTCATCCTATTTACCCCCAAATCTTTCACAATTTAACTTGTAATTAGGGTATAAACAATGGTCTGAACTTGTACTAAATTGCATGTAATTCGCCCCCAAATTCCTCAATTTTTCTCATGAAATCAATGGCATATGATAGCTTAACAGTGGTCTGAATTTTAATTGAATTTGCATGCAATCCGCCCCCAAATTTGGTCTTTTAAAATCCAAGATTTGGAGCTATGAATCTGCTCTTAAATCAGATCTAAAAAAATTATAAATTAGTAGCTTTTTGAGGGAAAAATATTTCTAGAAAAATTCCGATTTTAAACATTATGAAATCAGGAGCTTAAACTTAGACTTGAATTTAGAAATCAATATGTGTGAGATTACACAAATGGCAACAGAAGAGGGTGTGATTGTACCTTGGATTTGCTCCAATTTTTGGAGATGAAAATTGCATGTAACAAGGGGTTAAATTGGAGGCTCCAGCAGGAGGATTTGGAGTACCACCGGCTGCTTTTAGGCGTCAGCTTGGCAGCAGCAAGGGGGAGGGAAGCAACAGTTCCCCTGCAGGGAGAGATGCAGCAGCAGCTGCTGCAAATGGCAGCAGCAGCAGCTCTTCAGCACTGCTGGAATGCTGCACAATAGAGAAAAAAGGGGGGCTGGAGCTCTTCGTTGGAGAAGGAATAGAGAGGAATTGGGACTTCGTTTAGGTGAGATTTGGGAGAACTTAAGAAGGGGGAGGTGGTGTTATATATATAAGAAGAGGGCTTTGTTGTGCTGGAATTCGGCATTTGGCATTTTCAAAATATTTTTTTCAAAAATCCTTTTAATTCATATTATCTCTCTTCTCTGTAATACCAAAGTTATCCGTATTTGCACCTCGAATCTTTGATTCAGATGATCAATAGTTTGTTTCGACCGTCGCTGAATGACGATCAAAATGAGTATAATTTTCATATAGTTCTGATCTGAGATGAATTCAGAAATTGTCGAGATATGATCTTGATTTACGATTAAATTTTGTGATTTTAAATTGTCAAGTCAAATGACCTTCGATCAACGAACGATCGATTTCGTTGGTCTTATTTGTTGAGACGAATTTTATGGTAGTCTCAGATTATTTTTACGATTTCCGATTGCATCATGGCTTTTCCGATGACACACATCGATTGATCCCAAACGAGTTTCAATTTACGATTTTTGGATCAATTCATATTATTTAATATTGATCGATAGTTTTATCGCACCAAATGGAACCTAATCGGATCGATTTTTGGTTATTCGGATTCGGATGTCACAATGGGCAAAAATAGAATATTGCATATATAAATGGGGGAGATTGTAGCTCCCTAAAGTTGTAATCACTTGACGTGAGAGTGAGTTATAAGTATTGTGGATGACTCTCTAACAACTTGGGCTTAAGCATTTGGGGATGTGTCATCATACCTAGTTGGGCATGAGCAAGGCCTTAAATGTCGGTTTCGGTCAACATTTCGGTATCAACCAAAACAGAATTTCGATGGAATTTCGGTGGAATTTCGACCGAAATTTCGGTCATTTCGGTCATTTTTTGTACTAGGACCCCCATATTTCGGTCATTTCAGTCATTTCGGTCGAATTTCGATTTCGACTGGATATCGATATTCGACAGAAATTCGACCGAATTTCGCTGAAATTTGAGGCCATGGGCATGAGATCAACAAATTGTATGGTCCAGTATTCCTCCATAACAACTCGGGCAAGAGGTCCGAGACGTTTCACAAGCCGAATCTCTAGATGTTTTTAACATTTTGTTTGGAGAAAGAGTTATGCTATTTTGAAAAATATTAAAATGGAGTGATGATGGACATGTATATAAAGGGAGGGTGAGAAGGTAGAAAGTGTAGAGAGAAATCGTGAGAAAGCCCTAGATGGGAGAGAGAAAATGAGAGAGATAGAGAGAGGAAGTAGCATGGAAGGGGACACATCATGTATAGCAATGAAAAGGACAATGTCAAGAGGGAACAACGAGAGACTGCTCAATGGTTGGAAAATGGCAAAGTTGTTAATTGCAAGAGCTTAATGCTGAGGCTTTTCTCGATAATGTTCTCGATTGGAAGGGTAACATGGTGATAGGGTGTGGGTGGCCTTTGGCTCTCTTTGAAGTGTCACTTTCGACAAGATTATTGGCCAAAGCATTCCATTTGGTGTTTTTTATGCATGGAGGGATATATGGCAAGGAATTTCAAGACAATCTAACTTGATACCGTTGTGAGATCGTGAGGGTCACGATGAAGTGCATCCTCAAATTTGTGTCGTGGCAACATAAGATTATTTTTTCTAGTTCGAATAGCCTGGAAGTGCAACATGAAGATTTTATTCCTCAGAGGAGGGCTATTGGGTTTGACGAATGTGACAATTTGGTTGTTGTCGATGACACTGTTTATGGGGTGAGGGCCTCCTTCATATGGAAACAACACTCGTTATCATGGGTTCCTTCAAGAGCAACACCATTTGGTTTGAGATCTTGAAGGTTTGTGTTAGAGGTTTGTCTGAGGAAGAGATGATGACATTGTTGGCTGGGGAATCGGAAGGGAAGGGCCACATCTGTTGTTTAAAAAGACCTCATTTTTTCGATGGAGTACAAGGAGTGGAACTCCATTGGTTGCTAGCAGTAAGGAGTCTTACTTTGAGTGTTATAGCTTTTCGACAACCAAGATGGCCCTATTTAGGTGATGAAGAGGTGCTGGTGGTGGTTTACACTGGTCTTTAATCCCAGGAGGGCTGGAGCTATTGGCGGAATTGGGAGGTCTCCAAGCATGGTGTTGTCATGGTTACCTTTCAATATCGATCTTATCTTCTCTGGTTATCGACAATGACTGATGAAATTCAAGTTGTAAAGGCATTGATTTTCTCAACGGAGGCAGATTTATCTTCTTCATAGGATTTTACAGATCAACATCAAGATCTAGCATCGTTACTACAAAGGGGTCAATATGCTTGGTGACACCCC
Source organism: Ottelia alismoides (assembly GCA_037367405.1). Classification (NCBI taxonomy): domain Eukaryota; kingdom Viridiplantae; phylum Streptophyta; class Magnoliopsida; order Alismatales; family Hydrocharitaceae; genus Ottelia; species Ottelia alismoides. The sequence goes on from JAZKJV010008631.1 coordinate 244,507, forward strand.
ATGCTTCTAATTTTGATATGGCAACACATGTTTTATTCGAGGTTTGAGCTTGGTAGATCTGTTTATAGGGGATCTATTGTGAAAGAATCCAAGGCGGGTTTTTATGGATAAAGTATTACTTATGTAGCGGAAACTTGGGGTTTTTACTCCATTATTTGATGCTATGGATTTTCCAATCGTTGCTTTGGGAAAGCCCTCTTGATGGAGCTCGACAGAGGGTACAGTGGCTTCGTATGTCAAAGATGTGGATCCTATGGAGGAGGTTGTTCGTTCATTGGCGTTGATAGTCAATGATGCTTTGATCTACCATTTCGAGTGTGTAGTTTAACAAGAAACAAGCGGTTTTGGGGTTTCAAGTTGGTGGCTCATCAACCCCTCAAATGCGGTTGTGCCATTTTGAGACAGTGGGGACGGGGGAGTGGATCCGCTCGTTATGTTTGAGGGTTGTTGGATTTTGCGAGGAAGAGGTGGAGGGAAGGGCAAACATGGTGGCAGTTGCATGATCTTGAAGGAGGGACGGGCGATCAGGGGTGAGGGTAGAGGAGGTGGTTGTGGATGCCAAGCTTGGGGGACTTGGCTTCGTGCTTCTTGTGGTGGAATGTGTAGTGGTTCTATTGACAAAGGGGGGGGGGTGAGGGGGATGATACCCCACTAGTTGATAGGTTCCCTCGTTGAACATCAGTGGGATGGGCTAGGAAGAGAAACATTGTTGGCGTGTTTCCAAAAGAGTGGCACATGAATAGTGTGTTTTTTAAGAAATGAGTGAAGGCTTGGGATGAGTTCGCATAGAGATTGGTTTCAGGTCCTCACCTCTTAGTGTTTTTGTAGTTTGGAGTTGTGGGGCTGAGGGAAGTGTTAGTGGTCTTCTGATTGGGGAAATGCAACGTTTTCCAAGGCTCCTAATTGTACCAAGCATTGGATGAGTTGAGGTTGGCTCACGCCAGGTTTCTTTCATTGCCTTGGAATATTGGTGGAGACTTTAGTCTAACAAAGTCTGCAAATGACCGTGAGAAAAGAAAGATAAATATGCATGTGGTTTCGGAGAGTTTCCTACACTAGGATGAGAAATGTACTGAACCCGTCATCGGGTTTTTGTTTCCTGTATAAATCCAAATGCATGGTGTTGTACATGGAAGACATCATTCAATGTAAAGATTGAGGAAAGCAATTTGGCAACTATGTGATAATATTGGGGATAGTGTTCAATATATTATCTTAAAAATTGTCATGGAGGGGGACTTTCTAATTCTGAGGAGCTGGAGGGAGCGGAATCAACACTTTCATATCCCTCTAGCAGGACAAGAAAAACTCGATAAATCCAGATGAACAGGTGATTGTATCAATCCACCATGAATTAAAAGAACATAGAAAGCAGTTGGGAACCCTATGTGAATCTTGGAGAATAAATATACCAATTAGGCACATTCATGTTTGGTGAAGTAGACGAACAAACCCATTAAGGAGATACCATTACATGTACTGAAGCAATAAAATTTAGGCCCAAGCTTTGAAGATCAACAACTTGTTAAGTATGTGAGACCACAACTTGTCTTTTGGTAAATGGTAATCAATTATAGAGAATCAGTTTGGATTAATGTGTACTGTGTAGTACGTCTGTGTAGTACGTCCTTGAGGGTCGTAGATCCTTCAACTGTGTAGTACGTCCTATTGAGGTCGTGAATCCTTCTTAATATCATTATTGATTTGGAACTTATGATATTATTCCCGTAGAAATTATGTGGAGGATTCTAGAGAAAGAGGGATTTCTATTTTGTATAAGACATGATAAAAGATATGTATGACCAAGTTGCTACTTGTTTGAGCTCCCCATCTGGGATTATATATCAATCCTGATTATATATATATATATATAGGGACCCTTTCAAATGAGGTGGGGTCTCACCGAAATTGTGGTGAGCCATCGATCAGATTCGTCAGATCTCAATCTGACGGTTGAATCAAAACCTCATCCAAAAGGGTATTTTCGTCAAATTAATTTCATTAATGTTGAGTTTCATTTATGTAGTTTCAAATTGCCATTATAAGCTTTTCTCGGATTTGGTATTTTCACAAATGTCTTTATTGATTAATTTCCGAGTTTGTTCCAAACGATCTGAAATCAACAACAGTTTTGTAAATTACAACGAGTGTTTGTAAAAAATATTATAGTCTTTGTAAAATTTCATTAATGATTTCATTTTATTACTGTAATTTCATTTTGTAAATAGTTGTATAAATTTTGTAAATTTGTACATTCATTTTGTAATTTCAGTGAGTTTTTTGTAAGATTATTTTTCCTCTTTGTAGAGCTGCAACTTTTTTGTAATTGTGTATGATTGTTTTGTAAAAATCCGTGAACCTTTGTAACTGAATCTCCCTTCTTTGTAAAATTCACGCATGTTTTCCATTGCGTTAAAGTTCAATTGCCATACATGTTTTCGAGTCCTGCAAAATAGAGAAAAAACAATGAGATTTGTAAAAAAGGTACATAAATATGTAAATCTGAATATCAGTTAAGTAAAATTATTATACGATAATGTAATTGAATCTCCATCCTTTATAAGAGTGTCTTATCAGTTTGTAAAATTTAGACGCTCTATTGTAAAATCATCTGATCACTTTGTAATATTTATGTCGAGTTCTGCAACAATAAGTACACTGTTAGCTATTGAAAATAAGTAAAAAATTGACATGAGATTGTAAAAAAATTCAATATTTGCATAAAACATTCCAACTTTGTAAAAAAAAACTACAATTTGTAAAAAAAAGAAAATGTATCTTGTTTTCTAACATTGATTTTTGCAGGATACAATAAAAAATAAACTTTTTGTCATCTCTAATCCTTTGTTTTGCAGGAAAACTAAAAAAACATATTTGTTTTTTCTCACCTTTGTTTTGTAGGAAAACATAAAAAATATAAAACAACATAAGAACAATTTTTTTGTATCACTGTTTGTATTTCCAGTTAAAAAAAATAAAAAAACAACATTTTTTTATCAGTGTTCATAGGAAAAAAACAAAAAATTAAAAAGAACGCCCACGGCGTGAGCAGCGCCTCGACTCCCGCCGTGCCTGGCGGCGCTGCCCGCTGCCGTTTGTGCCTCCCTCCGCCCGGCTGCGTCCTCCACTTCTGCACCCCCCCCCCCCAGCGCGCGCGAAACACCGCGCACGAGGCGGCATTCCGACCCGACAGACCCACGGCGAGCGTCCGCATCGACCTCCTGCGCCATCACCGTCGACACACAGCCGTGCCTAGCCGCGGCACCGCCATGAGCCTCGCTCCTCGCACCCGCGCAGCCCCGTGCGCCGCCACGCAGCCCCGCCGACTTCCTCCACCTTCCCTGCACGTCAGCGCCGTGACCGACCTCCATCGCAACGTCGTGACTGGCCTGCTCCACACGTCTTCGAGCCGGCGACCGCCGAGCATCCTCACGGCCACCTCCACGCGCCCCCGCACGTCCCCGCTCCACGAGCCGCCGCCACCTCCATTGCCTGCGTAAATACGGATTAGGTTTTCAATATATGGAATGCAATAAAGAGATAATATAGGCTGTCACATTCTTTTTTTAGAATATGATAAAATGACTAAAATGGGTTTCTCAGCATTAAAATAATAGGATTAATACATCATTAATGACAGCCATTTGATTAAAAATAAACGGATGGGATTAATAGCTCACCATAAAAGTGGTGAGACACCACCTCATTTGAAGTTTCTCCTATATATATATATACTAAGATTGCACCAAGGACCGGCCATGAGTCCTTACTTTTTTTTACCTTGGATATGGATGAATTAACTAAGTACTTACAAGTAGAGGTGCCTGGATGCATGTTGTTTGCTGATATCATCTTAGTGGACAAGATGAGAGATGGTGTCAATAATAAGGCTTGGGGTTTAGATGGTCTGGAATGCAAGTGTTTTCGTGCAAGTGTTCTCGTGCAAGTGTTCTTGACTAAGTAAAGCCAAGATGGGTTATATGAAATGCAAGTTCAATGACAAGGAAGTTTGATTTGTTAAAGATAAAGCTTGGAACACATTTCATTCCGAAGAGGGATGATCTTGAATATCTTTCAAAAGGATGGAAGACTGGATCGAGATGTCTCATTGAAATAATGCAGGAGGGAAGAGGATATGAGCTTCTAGTGTTCTTAGTGATAAAAAGATAACTTTGACGCTCGAAGGAAAATATTGCAAAGCTACTATAGACCTGCAATACTTTATGGTAACGAGTTTTGAGCAATTAACAATAAACATGTCTAAAGAATGTTGATAATTGAGATGAACGATGCTTTGGGATGTGTGACACACAAATAAAGATTGGATTTGCAACCAGATTATCGAGCACAAAGTTGATTGGACACCGATGCAAGATAAAATGAGAGATAATCAACTTAGATGGTATGAACATGTGCAAAAAAGGCCATCTAATGCTCAGTTTGAAGGTGCCATGAGGTAGAAGTAGGGATGGGCATTGGGTTCGGCCAGCCTGGCACAACCCGAAGCCCAGCCCAAAAAGCCTGGCCCAATCTAAGCCCAAACGATCAATGGGTCGGCCTTGGGCCTAAAAGTCCTGCCCAAAATGTTTTTGGGTCAGGCTCGGGCATAGCTCGGCGACCCAAGCTGACCCGGCCGAGGCTCGGCCCATTCGGGGGCTCGACTTAAGGCCCAAATGGTGGCCCGATATGTAACCCCGAGACGTGGTCTGAAATTAGGCATGGGCCTTAGGCGCGAGCCTTAGACAGACACTTGAACCTCCCCCTCCCTCCCCAGATTCCCTCTCGTACAGCACACCCTCTCCCTACTTTCGAGTTTCGAATAACCTCTAAGCTCCAGCCCTAAGCACCGCTCGACAGCCTCACCGCACAGTAGCCAAGTTCTCTGCCGCTCGGAGGCCTCCCATGGCATCCACTCCTCCGCCTCCTTCCCAGCTTCCCTCCCGTATGTCCCCTCCCGCTTTCGACTCTCTTCCAGTCTCTAGCCCTAGACTCTGCTCCCCATGACTGCTAGGTCCCCACACTTGGCGGCCTCCTCTCACGCGACTCCGGGCCCAAGTCCTCTGTCGCCCTCCTCCGCTAGGAGTCTAGCCAGCTAGGCCCCTCTCCTCGGCCTCATCTTTGAGTCGCTGAGCCGACTTGAGCCCCACTGCAGCTTGTCATCCTCGGCTCCTCCTCCACACGCGCGAGTCTACGATCGCGCGACACCCGTTGCTCTACGTGCTCCTCTGCTGCGACCGTGCCCGTGCGTCGGAGTCTTGGGCTCTTGGTCGTGTCTTCCCTCGACCCCATAACGCCCATCCCCGCAAGTTTGAACCTCTACGGTATATAATTGTTGAGAATATGAAGTTTAATTATGTGATGCACTTTATGGGATGTTTTGTCACTAGAATGCCGTTGATTAGGGCTGCAAACAGATATCAGAATTATCACTTAGATATATTGATTTTGGTTATCATTTGCACTACATTGCCGAGACGTGAGCCGGCCCGGGCCCAAGCCCGGCCCAAAGGAATCGGGTCGGGCCTGGGCTTGGGACGAACCACAACAATATATGCGGGCCTGAGGCCCGACCCGAGCCCGAAATATTTTAGATGGGCTTGGGCCCGAATATTTTAGATGGGCTTGGGCCCGGGCCCTTCAGGGCCCGGCCCAGCCCGGCCCATACCCATCCTTAGGCAAAAGAAGAGGCATGTAAGAGGGGTCGAGGAAGACTAAAGTAATGTTGGAATGAGACTATTGAGAAGGATATGCTTTTTTTTAATCATAGTCGGAATATGACCCAAATTAGGTCTATTTGGAAGTAAAAAATCAATGTAGCAGTCCCCACGTAAAGTGGGAATAGGCTTGGTTATACCATTTTTGATACTGCATGGCTATATTCACAGTTTAATATTTGTGTATTATATGCATTAACTAAGATCCCATGTCTTGCAAATTGGGATTTTTTATCAATCGGGAAACGACTTTTTTCTGCTGCTGGTGATATTAGAATTAAATTTTTTTCACCGGCATATGCATTAACTGAGTCTTTTTTTGTCGCTGACATTAATTTTGCAGTTCAATGCTCTGATCCACAGTCGAAGTCACAGGGTGGCACTGATTGAACTTATCCATCAAAAGGAAGTTATTGGTGATCTATTTAATCAGCTGCGCCTTGCTTTCCAAAGAGAAAAGTAGAGAACGGCCTGGCCAGGTCATCTTAGCCCTAAAAATATTTTATAATACGCTGCAGTCCTCCAATTACTATTACTGAGTAAACCAACTTTTTATTCATGTAATTTCCCTATTTTTGATTTTCATAATTTTCTTCATTTTTATAGTAAACTTTTTTGTAGCTTGTGTTGTAGCTAGCATTTAGCATTTATAAGAACCTATGAAGGCAATCCCTCGTAGCTTCTTATAGTATACTTCAATGGTCTTCCCCACTTCAATGGTCTTGATGGTAGTGCAGTGTGCCTACCACCCAAAAGACCAAGGTTCAAATCCCCCTTGTGGGGGTTGCATTAGGTAATCGTTAACCAACTAAAAAGTAGTCGGATCTTTCAACATGGGTTTGAGCAAGAATCATGTAACGGACCATACTTAAAGTGGGATAAGGCTTTGCCCATTTTTAATATGAAGGCAATCCTGCAACTCCAGATGGTTAACTTGTTTTAATATAAAGTTTTCTTACTTTTGATGAAGTCGTCAACCACTTCTTCATACGAAAGTTGGTATGGAAACATGGAAACAACTCCCATAAAGATATGTGCAATTTTAGAGCAATTAGATTTACCACCTCTCGAGACCACAGTGTCGCTGTCCTTGCTTGAACTCTGCAGTCAAACAGTAGGTTGCCCCAACTGATCAACATTTTGTGATTCTTGGGCTCGTAGGTCAGTTAGTTGTTGGCAATGCAACCTGATAATCATAAGGGAATTGAAGGTTACAAAATAAGCAATTAGTAGATGCTGTGTGCTTGCAATGAGACCAAATGTATCGTCACATTGTGTCATTCAATTTCAGAAGTACTGCTTTATAATCGTTTGTCCTATTTATCCAATGCATTTATATTGTATCTGTCCCATTACCTTTTTGTCTCATTTTCTGGAACTAAATGCTTTATGTCTGTTTTTCCAGAGTCTTGCTGCCACTAACATGGGACTTCCAAGAACTAACAGAAAGTATGCAGAAGCTTCTTATTGTAATGAAAAGATTAGATGAAAGAATTTGGCCTATGCTTGAGGCAGATGGAGAGCTCTTCAACAAGAGGTAATAATAAAAATAACATAGATGGAAAATCAAGCTACCTTGATAATCACACTACTTATAATCTGTCTTTTGCTTGCGTTTGTCATGATGAATCCATGTCCAGATGCTTGAAGACTTTCTTCATGTAAAGAATCTAATAAACTGATTTTATGGGGATCTCAAAGAGAAATGGAAAAGGAATGTACCTTTTTAATAGCCATCCTACTACTGTTCTTCGTGTGCATAGGATTTAATTGTGTGATCCTCCTTTGGAGTTGAATAGTATATGAGCTCTTCTTTTATCTTCCAACAAGTGGTTGAGTTTTGGTGCGAGGAAAAGATAATATTCAAAGTTTTAGCCATTAGGGAGCTTGATAAATTATTCCAAGGAATTCTGACAAGATAAAAGAGTTTGTTGGGCTGGAGAATTGGGACAAGAATTTTCTCGGGAATAGAAATTTAAAGATACAAAAGTTTGTCCACTAATTTTCTATAGCATGTAGTATCCTTAAATAAGGGATCGATCAAGGTAATAGGGCTTTGAGTTTTGATTTGAAAAAAGGTGGTTGACAACCAAGTAACATACTTTTGCAATGATGTCAAGATAGCACTTTCTCTAAGATAGGTGTAGTTCTCCAAAAGCAGGAGTGACCTTATGCCACGAAAATACTATAGGTGACTAAGGTCCCTAGTGACAAAACCTTTTGTAGAAAAGGTCCTGCTCTCAAGTGTGACTACATTGTCATCTTCAATAATAACTATATCATTAATGTTAAGGCTATTTGATTATCTTCTTATTTATTACTTTTATTGAGTCCTATAATCCTTCGGGGTGTTTATGTAATTATCACCACATAGCCTCTAGGGTTTCTTGCTATATAAGAAACCCCATTATGCCTTGAATGGATTATTCATTCACTCAATTATTTTTCCGCACGATATCAGAGCAACGATCCTGGATCGAGGTTCGTATCCAAAACCATACTGTCACCCACCAACGCCCTCCTCCTCTTCTCGTTCGTGCATGCCGCCTATCGGCACATGAAGCCCAACGTGTCGTCACCGAGCTCCTTTCCTTTATACGTAGCCGCTTTGCTTCCCACAGGGGTCCGCTTTGCTTCCACGGGACCTCGTACGGGGTCCTTGATTCCTTCGTTGGAACCCTTGCATCGTCGCTAGGTGCCAGCGTGGTTCCTTTCACCATCAAATCGTAGGAGGTGCCATGGTAGGGCTTCGACGATACCTTCCAGATCCTAGTTGCGCTCTCTTCTTCCAGTTCCTTGGTGCAATACCTCGTTACCGAGACCTTGCGCCCTGGTTCTCCGCTGGCGAGA